>JBBBDQ010001504.1:1705000-1762500 GCA_037127315.1 Ascarosepion bandense
AGTATACTGTGTATATTTTTCAGTTACGAAAATTAAGCTCACGGATATAGATGCGAAGAAATGCCAATGAGGGATGTGTATTTCTCAAAGAAGTAATTGCGATTTACTGACGGTCTTCAGTGACTAAATTTGATAACTGGACGGCACCGCTGTCGGAGTGGTTCCTCTAATCAAAATGGTAATTGGCAGAAGATGGTTTTCGACTCGGAACGAAAAATCGAAGAGCCGAGTACGAATTCCCGTTCAATTCTATCATTTACTTACAAGCAAATACCACCCGGAAAGGCATTAATCCTTCTCTTCTCCCGCTTAATATGGGTTAATTAGCAGGACGGATTAGGATCTTTAGCTTATTTTTGGCTTGCAATCTACCACAGAAATATAATGTCAAATTACTACGGGGAAATTTTCTGCCTTGTTAGCCATGTCTGTTTCGAGACATGATCACCCAAGTGTGTATCACGTATGATACTTAACTGTTCTGAATTGACAAAGGTTTGATTCCTGCCGGGAGGCACATTTTTTTTGGTGGCGGGGGTTTTCTATTTAGTTCAGTTTGATACTAATTTCGCTGTTAAAAAAACTAAAAAGATGGACGTCAGCTCAAATACGCCGACCAACTAAATATATATAGATATATATTATAAGGTGGGCACTTAATCTAGCTGCAATAATGAGCTGTAATCCAGCGAAATAGACCTGTAGGCAGATGATTTATATATAGATATAATCATATAATAAATGATTTTTACAACTATGATCTAACATTGGCTGGTGACGAGGCAGAAATCTCGAAACATCGAAATTTCCGTGTCGCAATGTATTTTTAATTAAAAAAAAACAAATTTAATGATATGATTATATTATGCTCTAAAATATTTATTGTATTCAGCACTTTAAAAAAAAATGTAAATGCCGGAGAACTCTGAAGTGTAAAACTGTTCTCTTTGCCTGGATGTATATATATATATATACTAATTTAAACTTTTCCTCTTCATGCAATTTTTGTCTATTCATATTATGCTCTTGATAAATTAAAAAATAGTAACCAATATTATAAGTTTATCTACACTCAAAAATCAAAAAACTAAAACAACCCCTATGAGTGATGACGTCAAAACGGTGTCTTAACGAAGCTGCTCAGTTAAATTGACAAATTCTTTGCACTAAAACTATCAACGTTCTATCTCCACCCGAACATCGAGCACTTTTGGATAAAATCCTGCTTACCAAAGTAGCTTTTATCAGTAAAACTAGCGACAAAAACAATCACAACTCAACATGGAATATATATATATATATATATATATATATACGTGTGTATGTGCCTGTGTTTGTGAGAGAGTGTGAATGTGTATGTGCGTGTTTGTGTGTGAGGGGGAGAGAGAGAGAAGGGAAGAAGGTGTCTCAGCTATTTGGTCGCCTGATATGCATTTACAGTATACTGATATCAGATACTGTGAGCTTGAATGTGTGGAAGGTGTGATGGATAATGGCTCAAAATTGTTAATTAATTGAGCCGACTTCCACTATATTCATTTACAAATACCCTTAGGAAATTTATGAATATCTCTTCTCCTCCAGCTATGGATTAAATAATAATACTTATTATCTAAAAACAAAAGTTTTACAATCTAACAATATGTTCTGTTTTAAATAACCTGCAAAGTGCTGATAAGTCGTAAAAAATGAATCCATTAAATGTATTAAATGAATTCATTAACATAATTTTGATTTTTAATTAATGGGGGATCAGTTTATTACTTAATAACAATAGAAAACCGATCCCCCACTTTATGCCCAGTAGTTGCCTTAATTATTATTCCAACTATTATATTCAATCAGTCAGTTAAGTGCCATATGTGATACATGCTTGGGCGATCATGAAGTAATAAACTGATCCCCCACTAATTACTACTTAATAATATAATATATATCTTCCCCCTATAGCTATGAGTCAAATAACAGGACAGATTGTGTTCTATAGCCTTGGTTGGCAACCAGTCTACAGCTGGAAGTAAGGGCAGCCTACTGCGAGATAATCACCTGCCCAGTCAGTCATGTCTCTTTCGAGACATGATCGCCCAAGCATTTATCACGTATGGCACTTAACTGACTGACTGACACAGTGTTAAATAGTCTATCCAGTTCTGACTGCGTGTTTATCGACTTTAAATATGCATCTTCTTTTTCTGCTATTATATTTTGTACCTTATGGTGATTGTAATTTTCTCGAAAGAGACATGACTGACTGGACAGATTATCTCGCAGTAGGCTACCCTTATTTTCAGTGGTAGACTGGTTGCCAACCAAAGCTACTGAACACAAACTGTTCTTTTATTTAATCCATAACTGGAGTGAAGAGACGGATTAATACATTTCCCAAGAGTATTTGCGCATAAGTGAATGCAAAGAATTCAACTGGAATCCGAACTCGGCTCCCCGGTTTCTCGTCTCGTTCCGAGCCGATATTTACTGCACCAACGCACATTCATTACTGTCTAATATACTTATAAATACAGTTTTACACTGAAAAACATTAGATTACCTGCCAGTCATATGCAGCCTGATGAGAAAATTACGGAAATTAAAGGAATATAGAAACTAAAACATAGAATACCATACTTCAAAAGATTTCGATTTTTAGAAAATAAATTACGTTGTTAAGAGCAAAATAGATCATCCGAAAGAATTAAAAACAAATATTCCCGAACTAAGGGGGAAAAAAAAACTAAAGCAGATAAGCTAAATGCAACGAATGGCCGATAAAATAATAGGATTTAAATTAAAGATATTAGAAATACAAGCAAGTAAACGAAGTATGAATGGCGTAGAAAGAAGGATTAGTGAATTTAACATTCACACTTGCAAGAGAAACAAAAGAAAACAGGGAGTAAACGACTAAACGAGCATGTGTAAATGTATAAGAGAATAAGAAAAAGGATGTTAAAGGATAAAAGTAGATCAAGTTAGGAAGTTGTGGAGAGCCATGATAACAGATGTCTTTAGTCGACTTGGCACATAGAAGAACAAGAACAAGAGCAACAAGAAAATAAAATTTTAGATCGGATTTATTTTGTCTCAAAGCAATCAGATTTAGTGTGTGGAAGCGATGAGCTTGTCTTGGAGGAATGCCAGGATTTCATATGCCGTAATGAAGTAATGGTCTTCATGGTTTCATTCAATCAATTCCTTGCAGTGTTCGATTTGTCTTTTGGCTCCAAAGTTTCTGGAATCATTGGAAATTTGGCAAAGTTTAAAATTCCGTTTTATCATATCACTCGAACAAAGTCATTTGTTTAAATTCACTGATATTTCAGGCACCAACCGCAGAAAAGGTGCCCGAAATATCAGTAAGAATATACGTTATGATGCAGTGGATATCAACACAAAACGAGAAATCGGAGAGCCGAGTTCGAATTTCAGTTGAATTCGTTGCATTCACTCACGCGCAAATACCTTTGGGAAAGGTAGTAAAGGTAGTTCTGCTATTTAATCCATGTAGCTATGGATTAAATAGCAGAACAGATTGGGTTCAATAGCCTTGGTTGGCAACTAGTCTACCATAGAATGTAATGGCAACCAACTGCCGAAAAGTTTTCTGTCCACTCAGTTATGTATCTTTCAAGACATGATCGCCCAAGCGTGTATCACGTATGGCAATTAACTGGATGACCCTAGAGAAGACTGTGGTTTTACGATTAGTGCTTAATGTAAAATAATGCAGTAATTTTTACAAAAACTTCTAACAAATCAAAATTATCTGACGTAGAGCAGTTTTTAGCAAAAACAACCAAGTTGCTTATGGATATTTAAAGACGATAAAGGGGCAGATAGAATCGGATAGACTGCTTAACACTGTAACCAGTCAACTGCAGAAAGCAATGGCAACCTACTACGGGGTAAACTTCTGTCCAGTCAGTCATGTCTTTTTCTAGACATGATCGCATAAAGCGTTTATCACGTATGGAAATTAACTGACTATCATATAATAATTCTGCTTGTTCCTTCCTTAGTTAGTTACTTAGTTCCTCCGTTCACTAAAGAAAGATAACACACTCTTCACACGAACTTTTCCTTCCCCTCTATCTTTTTACTCTCCTCAGCCTTTCTCTCACCTTTGCCAAACGGAAGGGTAGTAAAGAGAGTGAGTAGAAAGAGAGAGCCTATAGCATTACCGTATCAGTAGCAGCTTAAGCTGATGGCTGTAGCAGTAATTGTGTGTCTGTATATGTGTGTTTACTGTACAATATAGTAAAATTAGGTAGGTTTGTTGTTGTATCCCGCATCCTAATAACGAAATTTATGGCCTCTACATCCTTGGCCATTACTCAGTTGGTCCTTTCTTTTTACAATGGACACAGAAGCCATGATTTTTCAGCAATAAAAAAAAATTATCGCTGGGCAGGGGGATTCCTAAAGTTCCTAGTCAGCAACAAAGGCGAAGGCTTCCAACGATGGCATCAACGGTCAGGAGTCAGTAAACAACGGGATCGTTCAAATCGTAGGTCATCCAATGTAGTTTGACCCGGAAGAAGGATGGACTTCACCTGGTCTACCTGCGCAAGACAAATTACACATGAGGGAATACCTCTCCGGTTTTCAGGCCAGCTATTCGCAGTGAACTAGTCACGTGCTCAGTTACGCTACCTGTCTTACTCCTTTTCCAATGTCCATTTTTATCTGTGCCATTGGGTAGCTGAACTATTGTACCATATTATCGGATATACACATTATAACCTTTATATACTTTTCTTTAATAACCCTTTTAATGCGCTGTTCCTGTAATCTTTTTTCTTCTTTTCTAGATATCTATTTTAAGGGTTAGCCTAAAGGGCGGTGAATTTGGGCCAGGATGAGACTTTCTCCCGTTCACAATGCGCCGGACAGGGTTCAGATTTATACCCATATGTTCCTATCTCTAGTTTATCTCGAATTTAACATTTCTGCTTCACTTTATGAATAGATTGCGCTACTTTAAAAGCACCCCGCTACTAGATTTCGAATTGAAATATGTGATTTTGAGGATTACATTCGAAATAATCTGGGTAAATTTGGTTTACCCATGAGAAGAATGTTTATTCAAATGTCTTCTTACTCGTTACTTTTAGACCAATATCTTCCAATTCATTAATTTTAAACCAAATGTCTTGCAAGTTTTAATTTGAAGTCAAATGTCTTCCAACTTATTACTTTTAAGCCAAATGTTTTCCAACTCATTACTTTTAAACAAAATGCGTTCCAAGACATTAATTTTAAACCAAATGTCTTCCAAGTCATTCATTTCAAGCCAAATGACTTCTTACTTTTACTTCTAAACCAAATGTTTTCCAACTCATTACTTTTAAACCAAATGTTTTCCAACTCATTACTTTTAAACCAAATGTTTTTCCAAGTCATTAATTTTAAACCAGTCTTCCAAAACATTATTTTACACTAAATGTCTTCCAAGTCATTACTTTTAAACCAAATGTTTTCGAACTTATTACTATTAAATCAAATATATTCCAACTCGTTACTTTTAAATCACATATCTGCCAACTCCACCCACGTCTATTGAACAGGTTAAGAGGGTCATCCATCGTTCCCTTGTTTAGGATGTGGTTTCCGGCTTTTCTCTTTTCCAATCTTCTCACTTTGTTTTTTTTTTCAATTAAAGTAGATAGATCTATCTATCGCCCGGTTTACACTCCAGCCACGTCTATTGAACAGGTTAAGAGGCTCATCCCTTGTTCCCTGTTTAGGATGTGGCTTCCGGCTTTCTCTTTTCCAATCTTCTCACTTTGGTTTCTTTTTTTTTTTCAATTGGAGTAGATAGATCTATCTATCGCCCGGTTCACACTCCACCCACGTCTATTGAACAGGTTAAGAGGCTCATCCATTGTTCCCTGTTTAGGATGTGGTTTTCCGGCTTTCTCTTTTCTAATCTTTTCACTATTACGTAGCCCCCTGCACATCAGTGGCGTTACCGCTTTGCTCGGGGTGATACGATTAAAAAAAAATCATCACATCTAACCCAAATCTTTTCTAATTCATTATTTCTAAACTAAATATCTTCAAACTCAGATGACATCGAACAAATTAATTGCAGCCCAATCTAGAAAACCTGTCTAAAATGGGTAGCTTCTCGATACAATCTCGTGATCAATGAGTTCTTTATGAACAAGTGTTTTATTATTACTCTCCATTAATATTACTTCGTGCATTAAAGATTTAAAAACCAATGACACATGAACGTGGGATGATGTTTCATATTGTCATCTAAATTTGAAACACATTTCTGTTCATACAATAGTTTCCTGCGAATCTTATAGAAATTGTTGAGATTATTGTCTTGCTTAATATCATAATTAAATAAGGTGTTGGACGGATTATTAAATATATATTATTAAATATATTAAATATATTATTAAATATATAGATGTGTTGACTTTCTTTCTTATTATCACAAACTTTTAGCTGGACTCATAAGTAGAATTTAATAATGCAGTAAAATAGACGATCAAATTTAATAATGACTTTAAAGGTTATATGTACATATCATGTATTTTTCTTGTAGTTATTTTGTTGAACTATTTCAACAACTAGAACAAGTACAACATAATCACCTTTTTAAATTAATTATATGCAGACTACTGTCCTCACCAATTTTGTTGTGATCAAAACACTTCGGTAGTTGTGCTCTACGGGCTTCATCAAGTGCTTCACAATCAGGATAACTTACTAAAAATATCAAATTGAATTCTTTATTTAATTAATGGATTTGATTTCTCACATTCTACTGACCCTTTCAAGGGAAGGAGGCTATCTATTCTAGTTCCTATTTAGCACGGTTCAGTCCTAAAAATAAAAACTTATGCATATACATGTGTGTGTGAGCGCATGTGTGTGCGTATGTATTTGTGTGTATAAGAGAAGAAACGCTAAGAATTTAAAACACATTTTTAATTAAAATTCAAATATCTATACATATACATTAATACGTATATATATATATATATATATATATATATATATATATATATCAATAATAAAAATAATAAATATTCATTGCTGTATTTTTATATTGAAAACTGTTTTAGATTAATGTTTTGAACGTTGCAATTATTTTCTTATTTTTTTATTCATACATATATATATATATATATATGAATAAAAACTAAGAAAATAATTGCAACGTTCAAAACATTAATCTAAAACAGTTTAAGAAAATAATTGCAACGTTCAAAACATTAATCTAAAACAGTTTTCAATATAAAAATACAGCAATGAATATTTATTATTTTTATTATTGATATATATATATATATATATATATATATATATATATATATATATATATATATATATGAATAAAAACTAAGAAAATAATTGCAACGTTCAAAACATTAATTTAGTGTTCAATATAAAAATACAGCAATGAACAATTATTATTAGTTATTTCGTTAGAACATGAGCAAACGACAAACTACACCAAAATTGAACGCTTCCCTTCATTTTTGGAATGTTTTTTTGTATGAGAAAAAAAGGGCGGAAAGAAAGAGGGAATAAAAGATCAGAAAATAAGATGACAAAGCAAGAAAAGAAAATGAAAAAGGAAGAGGAACGAAGAAAGAGAAAGTGAAGTGGAAAATAAAGGAGAAAATGTAGAGAGGGAAGAACCAATGGAAACAGCTAAGAGAGGGAAATTTTAAAATTTTGTAGGAATTGAATGGCAGACAGATACTGGCCTCGTTTACAATTTTTGAGTTCAAATCTTTTGGTATTTTTCAAAAAACGAACTGTGCATTTATAAAGAAAAGGAAAAGAAAGAGGAAAATGAAAGATAGAGAAGAAATAGCGAGTAAAGAGGAAAATAAAGAGAAAACAATTGAAAAAATGTAGAGAGAGAAGGAGGGGGAGAGTCAATGAAAACAGCTAGGAGAGAGAAATTTCGAATTTATGCAAGTGAATTGCAGACAAATATATAATAATCAAAATTAAAATTAGATTAACATAAAATAGTAAAATACTATGTTAAAATAAAATAAACATAAAATTAATAAAAAATAAAAATATATTATAAAAATAATAACAATAATCAATATAAAATATATAACAAAACAATAAAAATAATATAATAATGATAAAATAATCATAATAATAAATATAAAAATAAAAATAATAATAAATAATAAATAAAAAATGTAAGTATAAATATGAGGTAATACATCTGTTGGGACGCCCGCGCCTATTCGGCTATAATGGACTATTCCATTACTATGTAAAGTAATGGTGGCATCTACGTAGGAGAGTGTGCCGAGCAGCCGATCGACAAGTCAGTCGTAGACTTCCGGTGACGACCCGGAAGTACCCATTGCTCATACTACGTCTTACGACGGTTGAGACGATTAACCCTTATTCTTGTATTGGATACTAATAACCTTTGTAGATACTATTTTCACGGAATACAACAATTAACCAATTCCTGTTGTTTGAGTTATTTATTCTTACTCACGACACAATCTGTTAATAGAAAATAAAGATAAAAAAAACTTAAAAGAAAGATTATATAGTTAGAGCAAATTACCAAGATAGTAATATTTATGCCATAAAATGTTTACAATTTCTATAGTTTCATACCTTAGATTTAGTAATACTAACAGGACTACAAGCTTAATTCTTTAATATGTTTACAATTTACTGTAGTTTCATGCCTTTGATTTAGTAATAAATCACTTTTCATGTCCTTTATAATTTTCATTATCGCCTTGATTGGGATAATCCATTTAGAAAAAAATCTCTCCGACGGTATATCTTTAACATACCGCCATTTTGAAAAGTTGGTGCCTTAATTAGAACCGGATGTGATTAAAAAGGAAATCTCTTAAAACCTCCAGTTATGTTCTTAAATAGCCTCGTCAGATCGAGATTTTTAGATGGATGCCATGCATGGCACCAAACCTGCTCAGAAATATTTAAAAATGTCAGCTGTATAGAGCCATTTTCTTGGATCAGTCAATAGAAATAGCTTCCTGTGAATGAAGATTGACGGTCTTAGCGAGGAACATCCGTCTTCGAATGTTAAAAACTGGCGCTACATAATCCTCAAAACACTATACTAAATAGCAAAGAGCACATCACTGATGAACTTTAAGCACTAGCAACAACTAAAATAGCACAGAGAAAATGATAACATCAAGGATATTAATATCCAACACGACATCAAAGAAATGATTAAGAAGAAAGCTTCATCAATATTAGAAAGACCAATAACTGATTTTTAGAACCTATTTTCTTGACAAATCATTTTAAGAGAAAGATTTTAAATATTACAAGCGGTAGTAGCACTGACTGAACGGTCAATGAATGTGTTGAAAACGGCTAATATTACAATTTCCATTACCATTAATCTGTTGTCGACAAACTCAGTGGGAAGATTTTTTTACTAGCCACTCAGGAAGTGCACAATATTAAAACAAACGATGTTGATCAGAACAAACGCGTAAATTTTCCTCCTATGATTTTATGACTTCCGTTTTCACCGGGAATGTCCAAGAGGCGCCTGAATACCCGTTTCCGGTTTAATATACGGCCATATTACACTTAGCTCGTAACAAGAGCTCGATGAAAACGCATTATGGGATGTACTTTGAAAGTCCGTGCTGTGATTTATGATGAGAGATGATCAAGCAAACGGGAGGCGAGTTTGATATCTGTTCATGGCCGATGGCTTATTGTCCAGTTAAGCAGGCAGAACAGCGACACAACGATGTACTCGTCTCGATTTCAAGTCCACACGAGAAATACGATAATGACAAAAATAGATATGTTTTCGCTAGACGAAAACATATCTTTCGATCTTTTATTTCATGCCAATTCAAAGATTCTTATCGCAATATTTAAACATTAGGAGAAACAATGTTACTTGCATACGATTACCCAGAGAGAGAAAAAAATGCTCAATCGACTACACCCTTGTGCAAATTAATTAAAACAACTGCGTTAGTTTCCTTTTTTTTTTCTTTACAATAAGATCAGGCCGAAAGCCAAGATATTTTAAAAGCGAAGCCATGAAGTTAAATGCTGAAAGTGCTTAATTTCTTAAAAGAAAAGAAAAATAACAACAATAAAAACAACAAAGATAAGGACAATACCCCGCGCGTTAATAATATAGATAGGCATAACCGTTCATCAGAGATTGAAGGTAAAAAATAGTATGCTAGGATTTATGTTAATATATAATGGGCTGCTTATCTATTCTTTTCTGTTAGTAGTGGAGAGTCCGTTCTAGTCCGTTCTGTATACTGTTGCAGGTTAAGGGAATTTGGCCTCGTTGTAGATAGCCCACTATAAGTCATAAAATGATTATAAATCAAGAAAGGCAATTTGAGTAGAAAAATAACATTTTATATATACACATATCAATTAATGCTTTTACAATTGAAGTAATACATGAAGTATAGGTTCAACGGACGTTAAAATGTTCATGGCAATAAAATGCTGAAAGAGAATTAATGCTTAGGAATTTGGGAGCGTGTAAGTAAGAAATGTCTTTGATGTATTCGCTCCTTAGGTCAGTAAGTAGTTTTTGAGGCAGGGAAGAAGGAAAGAGGTAAGGGAGGCGAGCGTAGTAAGTCACTTGACTTCGGTCAAGGGAGATACTAATTACTCTCTTCTCCTCGAGTCGGTCTGCCTGTCGATGCTTTCTGTATCCGCTTTTTATATCTTCTTTTTGGATCACAGCAGCTCATTTGGGATTTCACACTTGTATTTGGTTCTGGGCTTCCCATTGGCTGATAAATAAAATTCGCATAGGCTCGCGAACTGGAAATTTAATATTTAATTTATTTTTAGATTTCAACCGGAACATCTGCGCGGAGCCGGCGGCGCAGCGACGACTTTTGGTTATTTGCTTTTTGGTCGTGAAAGTGCAAACATCCGCTCCATCGCTTTTGCTCGGTATCACCACATATATATCTCTTTTATTTATCATATATAACTTCTATTCCATTATATTGTTTTATTTTTTAATATTGTTCAATTTTAATATTGTTCTATTGCGCAATAAGTTTTTTTTATAAGATGTTAGGATTTTTCACCAAACGTATAAGTGCAACGCAAGGTAGACTGTAACTGAATGCAGGTTATTTCAATTCAGAAAGTATGTTTAGATTGTAATGATTTTTGAGAAACTAATATTTATTTACTGATACAAGTAATACTAACTTCCACATAGTTGGGGTGAAAAATAAGAGGTGGGGTTCATAACTTTCCCAGGAGTGTTAATGTGCAAATATAACAAACACAGTTGAAATGAGAATTCGGTTCTCAGAATTCGAATTCCGACTCGTTATCCATTACACCGGCAGTATATCGAAACTAACAGCACCTGGTATTTCAAAGTATTTTACAAATATTTCTACGCCCATTATGTAATGAGTAAGTTCAGAGATATAAACAAATATTTACTTTGTCAGTTAAGTGCCATACGTGATACACGCTTTGGGCGATCATGTCTTGAAAGAGACATGACTGACTGAGCAGAATATTATCCCGCAGTAGGTTGCCATTGCTTTCTGCAGTAGACTGGTTGCCAGGCAAGGCTATAGAACCCAATCTGTCCTATTATTTGACCCATAACTGGAAGGAAGAGACGGATAATCTTCTACCCAGTCAGTCATGTCTCTTTCGAGATATGATCGCCCAAAGTGTGTATCACGTATGGCACTTTAACTGACTGACTTTGTTTGTGGGTTTTATTTGTTTTTGTTTTTAATCACACATTTACCTTGCTTGGAAATTGTGGAACAGTTATTCAAGAAAGATTTAGCAAAAACATTTCGCAGCAAACTCAGATCATGATTTTTAAGTGTGAATAATTCGGGTTTTTAGTCTTTTGCGTGTGTTGAAAAAGAAATAAAATAAACAAATAAAATAAATATATAAACAAATATATATAAGAAAAATTAAGGCAGACACGTTATTTCATGGTCACCACTGTATGTACAGGATACTCCTTGGGATTCTTCTATACCCACACTGCATGCTGATATATATATATATATATATATATATATAGAGAGAGAGAGAGAGGGGGGAGGGGGAGATGCAGGTTTCATTAAAATTGACAGATAAGGTATTATCATCCACAAGCAAGATTAAAAATAATGGAGGCATTACCAATAAAAATGAGAAATCCTACACTTAATAAAATAATTTATAAACACAGTAATAATGTGCTTACAGTGTTCGGAACATAACATACACAAGACTATATATTCATAAACATTACACCCTTTATTTACAAGTAAAACAAAATTAATTCTTGGTAATGTTTAAAAGTATAGCTGAAATTGCTTAAAAGTAGAAAACTTTTGAACAACTCTCATATAACTTAAGTTCTGAAACACATGAAAAATTACCCAGAAGTATAGCCGAAAGCGCTAGGAAAAATAAACAACTTTTTTTATAATTTACGTTCTGAAAGGAAAAAATCATATGATCACATTACGTAAAACATTTAAGCATAATACCTTGCCTTTCATTTTTAATGAAACCTGCATAAAAGAGAGATTGTTGCCCAAATACACAATATATATATTAAAAACATAAATTTTTTAGAATCAACGAAGAAAAATTACCTACATGCACGCACGCATATGAAGTCTGACCTGTTATCCACTTGACTTATGTATTTATACACAATACCGTCAGAAAAACAAGATATGTGAAGTCACAAGTTTATTCACCTGAAGAGAGTCAACTTTAGACTCGAAACACGGTAGCGACACAAATACCATTACAGACATTTAATATGTCATACAAAAAAGCAAGTAATAATTATAATAATAGCAACAATAAATTTACACTTAAAACAAACCGTTCACGGCTTCTCGCACTTTTTCTTATATTTATATATATATATTCTGGTTAAAAGCAACCGTACTGATGAGCTGTGATAGAGCGAAACAGATCTGTTTGCGGATGACTATTTACGCTCTCACACTCTGATTGGGCACTCTGGTAGACTTTGAAAAAAACAGTAGCTACTCTAGCATCTACGTATCGTTCATTTAGTAACGAATTAGAACACTCTAACTACTGGCGTATGTTTACATAGTATATCACACGCTAAAAGTCTTCCTCCTCCTAGCGCCCATAGCTCAGAGGTAGAATCGCCGACTGACACGAATTCGGTCGGGTTTCAATCCTGGGTAAAAGCAATCAAGCAATCGGATGAGTAAAAGCAATGCTGATGAGCTGTGACAGCGAAACAGATCAGTCAGTGGATGACTATATATATATATGCGACAGATTCAACTGAGATTCGAACTCGGTAAACTGAATGGCAATGTTGGAAGAACGAATGGGGAGGGAGAAAGGTATGATGGTAAATAACAGTTGACTTTCGACATAAATGCATTAAGATTGCAGTGAACATGGAACCATGGGATGTAATTCGCTTGAACACCTGCCATGAGACTGGCGATGGGACTAATACGGAGGCTAGCAACAAGAATGTGATGACTTGAATACAATTCATCCCCCCCCCCCCCCCATGAAGTCACGCAATCATTTTGAATTCTGTCAAAACTGCAAGCTGAGAACTGGGCAGAAACAGTGGCAATATTTAATTGTGATTTTGATCTGGCGTTTGCAAAGATAGAGAATGGCAGAGGAATTAGACATTTACTGGAGCAGTAATCTTTTTTGCACCGTCTATAGCAATCAATATTTATTAATTAAACTTTTATGATTTACGTGATTTGAGATTGCCATTAAATATACCCTGTGATAAACATATATACGTTCTCAGTTAAAGTGACAAATTCTTTGCACTAAAACTATATATATATATATATCGCTCATTCAGTAAAAACGAATTTGAGCAAACTAGCTTTTATGCGCGTCATATGATATGCGCTAAAAAGACTGCCTTCTTCCACCGAACGCCCCGTGACCCAGGGGTAGAGTCGCCGACTGACGCTAAATCGGTCGGGCTTCGAGCCTTGGTTTTGTAGCAATCGAAGTCTAACCAGAGTCTAACCGTACTGATGAGCTGCGAAACAGATCTGTCTGCGGATGACAATATATATATATATATATATATATATATATATATATATATATATAAGTTTATAAAGGAAAACTCAACGTGTTTAGTTTTCCTGTATAAACTTTATATCGCTCTGGTTAACACCCATCGAGTTCTCTATATGGATTTACCTATTAATCATTTATATGAAGGAAATCTTGTTGGATTATCCTCACCATTTACGGACTGACAACTGGACTTATTTTTCATTTATAGATAAATATATATATATATATATATATATATATATATATATATCCGAGTAGGTACAGAACGAAGAAAGAATTTTTTCATCCAAAACATTAATTTAAACAGTGCTCGATATATGATGTATAGAGCTGTGAATATTTATTATAAATTATGTTTTAGAACATGTACATTATTTTTTAATACACGGGAGGATATATATTAAAAAATAATGTACATGTAATTGTAGTAGATAGACTAAACTATCGCCCGGTTCACACTCCACCCATGTCTATTGAACGGGTGTAGAGGCTCATCCCTTGTTCCCTCTTTAGGATGTGGTTTCCGGCTTTCTCATTTCCAATCTTTTCACTCTTTTCTTTTTTCTTTTTTTTCTTTTTTTTTTCCTCAATTGGAGTAGATAGACTAAACTATCCACCGGTTCACACTCCACCCACGTCTATTGAACAGGTGTAGAAGCTCATCCCTTGTTCCTTGTTTAGGATGTGGTTTCCGGCTTTCACTTTTCCAATCCCGGCTTTCTCTTTTGCAATCTTTTCATTCTTACGTAGCCCCCTGCGCTTCAGTGGCATTACCGCCTTGCTTGGGGTGATACGATTAAAAAAATGTACTAAAACATAATTTATATAGATTTAGCGCAAAGATTATAAATTATAATTTAGAACATGTACAATTTTTTGCCAATACAAAAATGAACATTTTGTTTCGACAAATTTTAGATAGATAGATAGATAGATAGATAGATAGATAGATAGATAGATAGATAGATAGATAGATGTTGTCTTGGGTTTCACGCTTTTTTGATTGTCTAACAAACTGTTTTAATTTTTTATTTAAAATACTGAATATATTCAGAGATGTGTATATTGATGAATTTTTGTGAAGGTGGGTTGAACTGTGGGAGAAATATTTTTTGTCGTGACGCCTTGTATACAAACACAGACATAAATTAACACTTGTACAACCATTGACGTGGGTAGAGACACACGCACACGCGAGCTAAACAACTGGGGCCCACAATCATAACTTCATATGAACGATATGGAGCTTAGCATATATCTATATATGTATGACGTTTTGTACGCATTTAACTTTAGCTTGTGTTTTTGCGTAAGTATATATTTAATTCTGTTTATATGTTCATTGAAATATGATTATGTCTATCCCGACCCAATTCATCCAAGGCTGGTAACGTTATAAATTCGCCTTGACTGTATCCAATATGTAGCAATTTAATCTGTTTAAAAGTTAACGGACAAACTGACAAGTCGATGAAGGCTAAAGTTTGTAATTTGTGTATGTATATATGCGTGGGTGTATTAATCTGTATATGTGTCTGTTTGCTAATATTTGTGAATATACTCGTCTATTTTTCCATGTGTGAATGTTTCTCTTCCTCGTTTAAAATATGAATAACTTTCTAAATCTAATAAATTGTTAAACTAAACATTTTTTTTAAATTTCGCAACAAAAATAAAGTAGATATAATATTTAATCAATAATTGCTGATCTCAATTTAATCAAATTTTAATACCAATGCCCACCAAGATTAATTTTAAGTCTACCCACATATTCTCCAAATTAGAAGTTGCTTTACTCTGATTGGTCCACATTGTGCATAAAATAATGCCTCCCTGATTAAAGGGGTCTTACTTGTTTTTAGCCTTTTAAAACCATTCAATTTAAAATAGCCACATCACTTGACAAGACACAAGAAGTATCGAAGCAAAATAGCTACTTTTGTAATGATATTTTAACATATCCATGTTATAATTTCTGAATATATATATATATATATATATATATATATATATATATATATATATATGAAACAGTCTGTCAACGCTTAGTCTTGTCCTACGGTTTTATTACATTTACATTCTATCTCTGATACCTATAATATAGCATACCTGTTATTTTAATGAAACCTGAATAAAAAAGAGTTTGTTGCCTAAATACACAATATATATATATATATATATATAGTGTATCGAGGCAGCAGATAATTTTCTAAACATATACTGTTAAATATAAGAGACAATGAATGTCTATTATTTTTATTCATACGCGGTTCTAAACATCATATTTTGGCTTTAATTTCAGGTGAAAATAAAGACCAAAATTTTCAACATTTAGATATATTTTATTATGCTGGGTCTCAGTTTTCGTCTTACATAAGCTAACTTCAGAGAGGTTACAGGGACGTTAACATAAAGACATCCATTATCAAAGATGATTTTACCTTGTGTTAACACAAAATATTGCTATTAAACGATAACAGCCACCGAATAGTAGACGCTGTTCGTAAATTTGTAATGCGGTTCTATGATGTCACACCGCGTGAGATACCGAAATGTTAACAGAATCATACATTTAAATGTAATCTAATGTGTTGTGACCAGATTTAAACCTGATTTTATTAAGTGTGGATTGTTTTTATTTAATGTAAAAGGCTTCCAATATTTGAAGATTCTTTGTACTGTGTGTATGAGTGAGGATATTGTTGACTAAAATCTGTCTGATATTACCTACATGACTATGTTTTTCTAAGAAATGTTGTTTAATTGAACTCTGATCAGAAAGGTGACAGATAAGTCTCCGGGAGAGCGTGGTTGTAGTAAAATCAATATATGTAGAGGGTTTATTATTATTATGTCATTTTTCATCATATTTCGATTTCTGCATTGGTCTCACTACCAACCAAGTCTGCGGGGAGACCTAAGGCAGGTAGTGGCGTGTTGTTATGACTCCATTTCATGTTTTTCTATCCTCCCTATCATCCCCAGCATTACATAGATAACGTTTTCCTTAGTGTGTGGGCTGTACTTAATAAGACAATTTTTTGTATATCTCTTAAGCTGGGGTTTCCAGGGATTCTTTCAATGTGTTGTTTTGTTCCATTTTTTATCATTCCAAGTGCACCTACTATCACTGGCACAACTCTTGTTTTCAATTTCCACATTTTTTCTATTTCAATTTCCAGGTCTTTATATTTTGACAGTTTTTCAAATTCCTTGATTGCTATGTTACAATCCGCTGGACAAGCCATATCAATTAATAGACAAGTTTTCTCCTTCTGGTTTTTAACAATAATGTCTGGCCTGTTTGCTTCAATTTTTCTGTCTGTGTAGATGGTGTAATCCCATAGAATGGTTACATCTTCTATTTCTGTAACCGGTGCTGGATGATGTTCATACCAGTGTTTGTTTACAGCTTTTCCATAATGTTTGCACATTGCCCAATGTAAATATTGCCCAACTCTATCGTGGCGATTTTTATATTCGTTTGGGGCAAGCACAGAACAGCCTGAGATTAGGTGGTCTATTGTTTCTTGGTGTTTATCACAAAACCTGCATTTTGGATCCATATTATTATGCATAATATTTGCCTGAAAGTTTCTCGTGAAAAGACTTTGGTCTTGTGCTGCAAGTATAAATCCTTCAGTTTCAGACTTTAATCCAGATGCACGTAACCATCGATGAGTATTAACTTTGTCAACATTGGATTTATTGGCACGTACTGGATATTGGCCATGCAGAGGTTTGTCTTGCCAGCGCTGTTTCATCTTTTCAAGAGCTTTATCTTTGGCTTTCATTTTCATATTTTTTGCCGCAATAGTTGGTTCTTGGCTACTGTTTTGCTTTTCTACAGAATCTACTAACTGTAATTCTTGTTTGTATTTACTGCCTTCTTTTATTATTGAATATTTTTTCTTTCTTTCTTCATGTTGCCTTACTAATTGTATCATCCAATCCTTTGTTGTTTCTATGTATGTTAGTAAGCCAATAGTTGTTGTCTTGTATGACAATTCCAGCTGAATAAGACCCCTTCCACCTTATTTACGGGGTATGTATAGACGGTCTACATCAGCCTTTGGATGATGCATCCTTATGCTTAGAAAGAAGCTTTCTTGTTTTAGCATCCATTCGCCTGATGTCGTTTAGAGTCCAGTTTAAGATGTTGAAGCTATTTTGGACAACTGGGAATTTCAAGGCTATTAATGGCCATAACTCTATTCTGTGAATTTATTATTATTATTATTATTATTATTATTATTATTATTATTATTATTATTATTATTATTATTATTATTATGTGAGCCGAAAGCTTAGAACTAGCTTAATAAAAAGTATCCAATTGTTGGAGAATTTTTGTTATTATTTTCACCTGAAATTAAAACCAAATTACGATGTTTAGAACGGCTCGTGATTAAACATAAAAGACATTCATTGTCTGTTATATTTAATAGTATATGTTTAGAAAAATACATATAATTTATATGAATATGAATAAGTATGGCCATACATATACACATGCGTACTGATGATTGCGGAGTGCATGAAACTGCGAGTCGTGCTGTAGGCGTAGGCAATATATATATATATATATATAGTACGAAGAGAATACACACACGCACAAACACACACACACACACACACACACACACACACACACACATATATATATATATATATATATATATATATATGTGTGTGTGTGTGTGTGTGTGTATGTGTCTTCTTCTTACTAGCACCGAACAGCAGAAAGTCGATATACTTTTTAGCGAATGTGTAATTTTATACCAAACAGGATTAATGTTTGTGAAGTTGTCTTTAAATTTCTTGCTTTTCACATTTCACTGATTCTTCTTATCATGATAGACCCACTCCAAGTGGAACTAATTTCGAAAACGAACGCTCAAATATCTCACCTGTTTTGATTTCAACCTCACTATTTTTAAGGATTCTCATTCACTTTACCAGTTTGATTATTCTGTTGAGACGCAGGTATGATTCGCCTGGGGGTAAGGAATCCTTACTCCTGCTTGAGTATATCAGTCTCTATTTATGTTTAAAGAAATCCGTCGGGTGGGATGGAACGTTTCATTCCTCCAGTTAATACCAAAATAATGCCGAGGGATTTTAAAAAATCTAATTTGCGTGGGTAAGAGAAAATTTGCTTTTATTGCTATGTTATACAAATTCGCAATGAAATAAGAGATGGCAAGCAAGGCTATTGCTGTTTTGAAAAATCATTTTATTTTTATTCATATTTTTAAAAAAATAGGAAAAATTATAGAAAAAAAAATGGTACCTGTTACTGCCATATGCGCCACAGGTGTTATATATATATATATATATATATATATGACAACAGTAGACATGTTAGCCTATCACCCGCATCGCATTTCCCTACCCTCTTTTGAACAGGGGTTGCTTCCTGTTAAAGATTCGGGCTTAAGTCATATAGCGTTGAAACACTAGTTTCTTATACGGTCGCAAAAGTTAAGAAATGTCAAAGTTGGTCCATGCCTACATGGGTAATCCCTTGGGAATAAAAGGTACTGTAAGCTTAGTTGTGCGAGTGGTGTAATGGATAATTGTATTCCGAGAACCGAATTTTAATCACAGATGAGTTCTTTAACCACCATAGACACGCTTTCCTACCTCCAATCAGTATGGGTGACACTAGTCTCCCAGAAAGTTATACACCGCCTTCTCATTTTTTATTCTTCACAAACCATCCAGCACATATGCAAATTTACCGTTCGTTCGTGCATCGGATACTGTTGCCGTATCTGGTCGAGTGCTCCTGCTATTCACCTCGGGTTTCTCAACAAAATCTAAAGAAGAATTTGCAATGTAATCAATCCCGAGATGTGGCTTCCCTCTGTCATTTCTGCTAAATATTTTCACGACTTCTTCCCTGATGAGCTAATCTGTCTGGTGCCTCCTCTACACGTATTTACTCATGATACTAGACTGGTAACTAATTTCCACCATTTTACTGGAAAAACAGTAAAATATAACCGCCTCTTCTACTCTAATAGCTTCTATTCTCGCGCTTCCCATTTGTGGAACTCCTTTGCGTTTGCTTGCTTCCTGATAGCTACAGTCTCCAAGAGTTTAAGTGCAACGCCAGTTGCCATCTTATATGCTATCCTTTTCCCGACCCCAGACCCCTGTATCTTGTTCCTTTTTCTTTCCGCTCTTCTCACTTGTAACCCCTTGCGCACCAGTGGCAGTACTGTCTTGCTTGGGGTGAATCGATTTAAAAGTAATGAGAAAAGTATCAACCACCTCTTCAACCAACATCTAAAGATTAATTAGTATGACTTGTATCACTGAATCTTAAAAAATGTTAGAATATTAATAAAATATTAAAATACTTTCTGGCTTTAAATAACATGCAAAATGTAAACGAATCAAATAACACTTTTCGTGAGTTGGTTTCCCGTTCTTTCTAAAGTTTTCCCATTTTCTTTCCCACCCAGTAGTCGTTTGTATCTTATTGGCATAATCACCTTACTTGGGGTGAATTAAATATATGTATTTATATTCAAGATCCTATGTCAAGGCACATTTTGTTAATTATTCTCAGAATTACGAAAGACAGTTTTTACAATGGCCAAAATGTGGCTAGTTGTTGTGGATCTGGGGTTAGATCCAATAAATACGCAACACAGAGTAATACGGTAGAAAACGCAATACATTGAAGAAAAATATATACAGTGGAGGTTAGTAGAATGTCGCACAATACGGTTAGTCGAATACGAGAGAATGCGAGATAATACGAGACGTGAGACTTGGCAATGTTACCCTCAGGACTAAATCGCTGGGATACACTAACTCCTAATGCTCTGTAGTCCACTAATGACTACTACTATATATAGTCTTAGGAAGAGTCCATATTAGTGTAAATAAGGAAGATGCCCCAACACTAGTATAAGATGAACATGACGGATTGAATCGTAAAAACTATAATAGATATTTGAAAAAGACCGGAGAGTACAACAGCCAAAATTTTGTAAATATAACAACCAGGATAAACATGCTGATCCGAATAGCAGTGATTGTAATAAAGACCTTTTTACATGTAATTGTTAATATATATTTGTACGATTCTTGCTGTAACCTGCTTTTTGATTGATTTCGTTTTCAATTTTTAGTTTCAAAAAGCAATCCGGCATTGTCTTACCAAGGTAATCGACACCAAACCTCTCTAGTTCAAAACTCCAGTACCCCAAAAGCGTATTTTTATGTTTCACACATAATCATGAAAACAAATTCCTCTTAAGCTACCTAAAAACTCATCGAGACGCCAAACCTAAACGATTAATTGAGCATAGCATAAAATTAATAAACTTTTATTTCAAATATCAAATTTTACAACTGAATAAAATATGCAAATTAACCCTCTAGGGCCATTCGTATCATATTTGATACAGTATGAAAACAAGCCTTGAAAGAAATATTTTCCTGAAAATTTTTTAAGAGAAATATTTTATAAATTTCAAATGAAAGCAGTACTGACTGCTCAGTCAATGAATACCAAATGTTTCCTTATAGGGAAATACCAAATGTTTCCTTATAGGGAAATACTGTATCAAATATGATACGAATGGACCTAGAGGGTTAAGTAGTAATTAGTGGGGGATCTGTTTATTACTTCATAACAATATAGAACTGATCCCCCACTTTATGATACGAATGGCCCTAGAGGGTTAACGAACTAAACTAACTTTACATAAAAATAATTAATAAATTAAGTAAAATATATAAATACTTTAAAGTAAATTAAACCAAATCAAAGCAAGCTATGTATAAAAATATAAAACATTAATACTAGACAAACAACTAAAAATATCATGTCCTTCTCCTCATATCACACATACATACATCAACAACTTATATATAGGGGCTAGACAAACAGGAATAACACATGGTCTGTTGATTGATTATGGGGGAAAACTATCTGCTACCATGTAGAATTGATTTATATATCCACAGTAATTATATAATTGTATATGGGCTGTATACTTTCACTTCAAAGTAATGATTTTGAAGAATGTCTGAACGCATTTTCCCTATATTCTATACTACGCACTGTACGGTGGCTACATATATAACTGTTGTATCGTGGAATGAAGAGATACACAGTGAAATGTAGATAACTACTTTATTACCAGAGTGGTACAATCAAGAGATATATACAATATTTACAGTCTCTCTCAGTAGTAGGCGTCACTTCACGCAGTCCATGATAATGACAACCCCCGTGCTAAACGCACATTGTTTTAATACATCCGGCCGACCGGATGTCACATGGTACGAGCCACGACACAACGATAACAAAAATGTTTCACACTGTGGTATCACGATGACTGAATTAGAGAATAAGAAATTATTCATATGATTCTTCATCGTTTAATTGTTTCTCCTGGACATAAAATAGCAGCAAAAACTGTTATAGTGTCAAATGCGTGGCGCTTACACACACGCACACGAAAATAAACATAGAGTGAAAGATATTATTCTGTTATCCAAATCACACGTATACCTCCTCAGTCAGTCAGTAAAGTACCACACGTGATACACGTTTTGGGTGATCATGTCTCATTCGAGATATGACTGTCTGGGCAGGAGATTATCCTGCAGTATGGTGCTATTACTTTCTGTGGTAGACTTGTCGCCAGCCAAAGCTTTAGAACCCAATCTGTCCTATTATTTGATTCATAGCTAGAGGGGGAAGAAATGTATTATATTATTAAATAGTAGGTAGTGGGGGATTAGTTTATTACTTCATAACAATATAAGACTAATCCCCCACTTTATGCCCAGTAAAAACCTTAATCATGTTTTCAACTATTATATTTAGTCAGTCATTAAGTGCCATACGTTATACACGCTTTAGGCGATCATGTCTCGAAAGAGACATGAGTGACTGGGTAGTAGGTTGCCATCGCTTTCTGCGGTAGACTAGTTGCCAGCCAAGGCTATAGAACCCATATCTAGAGAGCGAGACAGGTATTGTATTATTAAATCGTAATTAGTGGGAGGATTAGTTTATTATATCATATAACCATAAAACTGATCCCCCACTTTATGTCCAGTAGAAGCCTTAATCATGTTTTCAACTATTATATTTAGTCAGTCAATTAAGTGCCATGCGCGATACACGCTTGGGCGATCATGTCTCGAAAGAGACATGACTGACTGGCAGAAGATGATCCCACAGTAGGTTGCCATTACTTTCTGCGGTAGACTGATTGCCAGCCAAGGCTATAGAACCCAATCTGTCCTATTATTTAACCAATCACTGGAGGGAAGAGACGGATTAATACTTTTCCAAGGGTATTCGTGCGTAAGTGAATTCAACTGGAATTCGAACTCGGCTGTCCGATTTCTCATTCCGAACCGATATCCACTACACCACAAATATTTACATTTTCTGTTGACTAAATGAATTTCAGAAATTTTCGAAGAATATTTAAAAATGTAGACATTTTAGAGGGAAAATTTACATTAACCCCACACGAATTACAGACAGTTGATTTCCTGCATGAAACATCTAACGAAATAAAAAAGCCTTTTTTTTATTTTATTTTCTGAAGTATGAAATATTAAATCTGAAAAAAAGACTTAAATAATTAAATTCACCATTGGCACTTTTTTTACATATTTTGTTTTTGTTTGAAAAAACACATTTTTTAAGATGGTTGCTAGATTACGTCACAGAAATTAAATCACACGTGTCAAACCCGACTGAAAAAAAAGAGACTTTTTATTTAACTAGCATCATAGCCCGGCGTTGCCCGTGCAACTCAGAACATTTTAGTAGTAGTAGAAGATGCCAATGAGAGGAGTAGATGGAAATCATTTATTGAAAGTTGGAAAGGAGAGCTGAGGCTGTTAGTAACCATTTTCAGCATTAAGAAGAAGACATTGAATGCATGTTACTGTCGTATTCGAATGGAGTATAAAGTGCCAAATTACTTGGAATGCAAAGTTTACAATTTTTGACACGTGTAATTTGATTTCTGTGACGTAATTCAGCAACCATCTTAGATCTTTTTTTTTTCTTTCCTACGAGTATTTGACTTTTGTTCATGTACTCCGTTTGTTTTGTTTTTTTACTTCCTCTCCCTTTCCCTCCGAATTCCTTTTCGGTGGGTTTTTCAAGACGAACTTAAATATAGTATAACAATTACTAGTATAAGCAGAATTATTTTTGTTAATATTAATATTGTTATAATTATTATCGTTATTATATATATATATATATATATATATATATATATATATATATATATATAATAAATTATTTTGGACATTATTTTTACCGATACTCGTATTTAAACGAAACTTGGTTATAAGCAACCATTCATTCATGACAAATTGTCGGTTGCTTATAACCAAGTTTCGTTAAATTTCGTTAATTTCCGTAACATGTTTACATTTGTTTGACATTACGATACATTACAGAGCAGATATGGTTTGTTTACGATAGATCGAAAATTGTGTTATATAAGCATGATAAAAACCTCGTCTGATCAAGAGGCTATTCATGGTCGAGTGGTTAAGACAGTACCAGATCAAATGGTAGCTTCCCCTATGTAAATAGGGGTCGCAGGTTCCAATCCTGCTGGATAGCATACATTTTCGTCATAAAAATTTATCGTGAAATAATCAGGCCGGTAGATATAAATATAAAATACTGTTTAATCAAAAACAGAATATCTACTTAAATACGAGTATCGGTAAAAATAATATCCAAAATAATTCATTACAAATTGTCGGTTGCTTATAACCAAGTTTCGTTAAATTTCGTTAATTTCCGTAATATATATATATATATATATATATATATATATATATATATATATATATATAAAATGGAAACACATAGGAAAGACTAGGACCCCTAATAGGTGTAATTTATCTTTTTATCTTTGACATGAAAAAGTTAAAATTCTAGAATTCCAAGACCAAAAGATACTCCTGAACAAATAAAGGGAGATCATAAGTATGTGTCGCCATAGACATAAGTATAAATTACAAAAATTATCCTATTCCCACAATTAGTCCCAATAAATTATTTTTAAAATTTGGCCAAGCAGTTACTTTCCCACCACCTACCATTACTAACTCAAAGGTTAAGCCACATACCTCCCACTACCATGAAGAAATTACTACTAAATTTTTTCCCCAGCCCAACCCAAATAAAACCAATACATCCCAACCCCTTCCTTTACCTAATCTAACCTCTGGGCTTAGAAGTTTTCCTCGTTTTCTGTTTATAAGGGGTCATAGAATGCATGCCTTAAAATGATATGTTCCAAATAGCTATTACCCTAATAAGTTTTATCTGAATTTACAGATAAAGAAATATATATATATATATATATATATATATATATATATATATATATATTCATTTAATATGATTATTTCAGCTCTATCACTGGTAATGAGAGCTTTCAAATAAGTGCAGTGCATATATAAATAATATAATATATATAACAAATGGCATGCATATATATATATATATATATATATATATATGTCATCCACGTACAAGCCTGTTTCACAGCTCATCAGTGTGGCTAGACATATCCACTTCCTTCTGGCCGGGATCGAAACTCGACGGATTTGCTGTCAGTTAAAGTCGCTACTCCCCTAAGCCATACGCGTATGGAATTAGAGAAGGAAAATTTTAACGTGTTGTATATAAGCAGTGTATGTGCGTTGTGTTACAGTGGATATCGGCTCGGAACGAGAAACCGAAGAACCGAGTTCGAATTCCAGTTGAATCCATTGTATTCACTTACGCGCAAATAACCTTGGGAAAGGTATTAATCCGTCTCTTCCTTCCAGTTATGGGTTAAATAGCAGGACATATTGGGTTCTATAGCCTTGGTCGGCAACCAGTCTACGGCAGAAAGCAATGGCAACCTACTGCGGGATAATCTTCTCCCCAGTCAGTCATGTCTCTTTCGAGACATGATCGCCCAAGCGTATATCACGTATGGCACTTAACTGACTGATACACATGCCAGTCACCGAAAGAACTCAATTCATTCCTGAAGGGTCATGCTTATATAGCAGAAATAGAAACTGTTTTTAAAAGTTTCTTCTCTAGAGAGCTCAATCGTAATGAGAGCATAATATATATATATCACAATTAATGTTATCTGAGACTATTTCATTTTGATTAGACTTCACCTATGGGGCTTTTAAAATACTACAATGAGAAAAAAAAGAAACCCTTCAGTTTATCAATCGTTTGTTTTGTTTTCTTTTTTTTTTATAATCGTTTCACTTTATCCAAGGCGGTACTGCTACTGATGCGCAGGGGCTTACATGAAAGGAGAAAAGATAGGAACAAGGTACAGGGAATGTTGCAGAAAAGATAAGAAAATGATCGGAATCATGAAGATAAGAGATGGCAATTGACACTGAAGATTGGCTAAGATTGTAACAATCACGAAATCAAGTATCCAAAAGGGACGTCCACGGGCAAGAAAATGATCGGAATCATGAAGATAAGAGATGGCAATTGACACTGAAGATTGGTTGAAGATTGTAACAATCACGAAATCAAGTATCCAAAAGGGACGTCCACGGGCAAGAAAATGATCGGAATCATGAAGATAAGAGATGGCACGACACTGAAGATTAAGTTGAAGATTGTAACAATCACGAAATCAAGTATCCAAAAGGGACGTCCACGGGCAAGAAAATGATCCGAATCATGAAGATAAGAGATGGCAATTGACACCGAAGATTAAGTTGAAGATTGTAACAATCACGAAATCAAGTATCCAAAAGGGACGTCCACGGGCAAGAACATCGGAATCATGAAGATAAGAGATGGCAAATTGACACTGAAGATTAAGTTGAAGATTGTAACAATCACGAAATCAAGTATCCAAAAGGGACGTCCACGGGCAAGAAAATGATCGGAATCATGAAGATAAGAGATGGCACTGACACTGAAGATTAAGTTGAAGATTGTAACAACCACGAAATCAAGTATCCAAAAGGGACGTCCACGGGCAAGAAAATGATCGGAATCATGAAGATAAGAGATGGCACTGACACTGAAGATTAAGTTGAAGATTGTAACAATCACGAAATCAAGTATCCAAAGCGGGACGTCCACGGGCAAGAAAATGATCCGAATCATGAAGATAAGAGATGGCAATTGACACTGAAGATTAAGTTGAAGATTGTAACAATCATGAAATCAAGTATCCAAAAGGGACGTCCACGGGCAAGAAAATGATCGGAATCATGAAGATAAGAGATGGCAATTGACACTGAAGATTAAGTTGAAGATTGTAACAACCACGAAATCAAGTATCCAAAAGGGACGTCCACGGGCAAGAAAATGATCCGAATCATGAAGATAAGATGGCAATTGACACTGAAGATTAAGTTGGAAGATTGTAACAATCACGAAATCAAGTATCCAAAAGGGACGTCCACGGGCAAGAAAAATGATCCGAATCATGAAGATAAGAGATGTCAATTGACACTGAAGATTAAGTTGAAGATTGTAACAATCACGAAATCAAGTATCCAAAAGGGACGTCCACGGGCAAGAAAATGATCCGAATCATGAAGATAAGAGATGTCAATTGACACCGAAGATTAAGTTGAAGATTGTAACAATCACGAAATCAAGTATCCAAAAGGACGTCAACGGGCAAGAAAATGATCCGAATCATGAAGATAAGAGATGGCAATTGACACTGAAGATTAAGTTGAAGATTGTAACAATCACGAAATCAAGTATCCAAAAGGGACGTCCACGGGCAAGAAAATGATCCGAATCATGAAGATAAGAGATGTCAATTGACACTGAAGATTAAGTTGAAGATTGTAACAATCACGAAATCAAGTATCCAAAAGAGACGTCAACGGGCAAGAAAATGATCCGAATCATGAAGATAAGAGATGGCAATTGACACTGAAGATTAAGTTGAAGATTGTAACAATCACGAAATCAAGTATCCAAAAGGGACGTCCATGGGCAAGAAAATGATCCGAATCATGAAGATAAGAGATGTCAATTGACACTGAAGATTAAGTTGAAGATTGTAACAATCACGAAATCAAGTATCCAAAAAAGGGACGTCAACGGGCAAGAAAATGATCCGAATCATGAAGATAAGAGATGGCAATTGACACTGAAGATTAAGTTGAAGATTGTAACAATCACGAAATCAAGTATCCAAAAGGGACGTCCACGGGCAAGAAAATGATCGGAATCATGAAGATAAGAGATGGCAATTGACACTGAAGATTGGGTTGAAGATTGTAACAATCACGAAATCAAGTATCCAAAAGGGACGTCCACGGGCAAGAAAATGATCCGAATCATGAAGATAAGAGATGTCAATTGACACTGAAGATTAAGTTGAAGATTGTAACAATCACGAAATCAAGTATCCAAAAGGGACGTCCATGGGCAAGAAAATGATCGGAATCATGAAGATAAGAGATGGCAATTGACACTGAAGATTAAGTTGAAGATTGTAACAATCACGAAATCAAGTATCCAAAAGGGACGTCCACGGGCAAGAAAAAAACACTGATAGAGTAAAAATTACTGTTACATGTGATGGTTTTGATGGTAAAAAGATGGGAACTAATTACCAGTCTAGTAGCTCTAGTAAATTCGTGTTGTTGTGCTATCAGTGAGGTATGTAATGTAAATTTATTATTATGCACTTAATACTATTATATTACGAGTACTTTACACACACACACACACACACACACACACACACACACATATATATATATATATATATATATATATATATATATATATATATACCCCCCAAATTTTGAGGAACACTTTTTAATCAGAGTACAGGAACCTATCAGTCAAACTCTTGGGATATTTATCTCGTCAGAGGGGGGTTGTTAATCAGTTTCAGCTGCTTTGTTGTTAATGAAATCAACAACAGGACCTTCAGAGGGTCAACAATGAGACAACCACCAAAACAGGAATGGTTGATACTTATTTTCCCTTCTCATCTCTTTTGGCTGATTTTTTACTGACTGACTTTCTACTGCTGTAGTCTTTCATTTGTCTTGGATCAACATCTCTGTTGATAGCATGGTGCGGTACCTGGACGCTACAGAGGTTGCACAAGTAGTGCAACTGCTCTAGGGTGGCACATCAATACGTGCTGTTGCAAGGTTTGCTGTGTCCCTCAACACAGTCTCAAGAGCATGGAGAAGATTCCAGGAAACAGGTCGTTATTTCAGGAGAGATGGACAGGGCAGTAGAAGATCCTTAAACCCGCAGTAGGATCGGTATCTGCGCCTTTGTGCAAGGAGTAACTGGATGTGCACTGCCAGACCCCTACAAAATGAATTCCAGCAGCTCACTGGTGTTAATGTTTCTGACCAAACAATCAAAAACAGGCTCCATGAGGGTATCCTGAGGGCTCGACGTCCTGTAGGGGGTCCTGTGCTCACTGCCCAGCACAGTAGAGCTCGTTTGGCATTTGCCATAGAACACCAGAATTCTCAACCACGCCACTTGCGCCCTGTTTTCATCACCAATGAAAGCAGGTTCAATCTGGGCACGTGCGACAGACGTGAAAGAGTCTGGAGATGCGTGGAGAACGTTATGCTTCCTGCAACATCATTCAGCATGACCGGTTTGGTGGTGGGCCAGTAATGGTCTGGGGAGGCATATCCCTGGATGGACGCACAGACCTATACAGGTTAGATAATGGCACACTGACTGCTATTAGGTATCGGGATGAAATCCTTTGACTAATTGTCAGAATCTACGCTAGTGCAGTAGGACCTGGGTTCCTTCTGGTCCACGACAATGCCCGACCTCATGTGGCTAGAGCATGCAGACAGTTCCTGGAGGATGAAAGAATTGATACCATTGACTGGCCCACACCTTCATCTAACCTAAACCCAGTGGAACATCTCTGGGACATTATGTTTAGGTCCATCCGGTACCGCCAGGTTGCTCCTCAGACTGTCCAGGAGCTCAGTGATACCCTGGTTCAAATCTGGGAGGAGATCCCCCAGGACACCATCTGTCGTCTCATTAGGCGCATGCCCCGACATTGTCAGGCATGCGTACAAGCACGTGGTGGGCCACACAAACTACTGAGAATGATTTTAGGTTTCAAAATTACATTTTGGCAAAATGGACCAGTCTGATGCATCTTTTTCACTTTTATTTTTGGGGTGTCTTTCATTTCCCCCCTCTCTAGGGCGATCATTTTCATTTCTATCAAATTATGTGGCATCATTTTGTTACTAATACATCACTTACTTATTGCCAGGAAAGATATTCAAGGTCAGTTTACCCCTGTTTAGAACCGATGTGTTTTCGAAGTGTTCCTCTAATTTTTTTGAGCAGTGTATATATATCGGTTGGGTTTCAATTCTGGGTAAAAGAAATCGGATGTCTAACCGTCTGATGAGCTGTGATACAGCGAAACAGATCTGTCTGCGGATGACTATTTACGCTCTCACACCCTGACTGATCACTCTGGAAGAATGGTAGACTTTGAAAAAACAGTAATTACTCTAGCACTAACGCATCGCTCATTCAGTAAGGAATTAGAGCACCCTAACTACTGGCGTATGATACATCATACGCTAAAAGTCTGCCTACTTCTACCGAGCGCCCATAGCTTAGAGGTAGAATCGCCGACTGATGCCAATTGGGTCGGGTTTCAATTTTGGGTAAAAGCAATCGGATGTCTAACCGTACTGATGAGCTGTGATACAGCAAAACAGATCTGACTGCGGATGTATATATATATATATATATATATATATGGTTGGAATGATTGAAATAAAATTCTGATATCTCAAAAAAAATCAGTATTTTTGAAAAGCTCAATACAAAGTAGAGCAAAAAATATTTTTTGAGATTATGACACAGTGAATCAGCGCTATCAGTTGACACGACACAAGCGTTAAAACAAAATAGCAAACTTTGTAGTGATGTCATAGCATGCTTTAGTTTTTATATATATATATATATATATAATAAATCGCTGAAAAATAGCATAGTATAAAAAGAACAACTCAATAAAAACGAACTTTTTACATCAAATGTTTATGTTATTATTAAGGGGAAAAATCAAAACATGTCTTAATTATTTTTAAAATGTTTTAATCCTTTCTAACACGTTCGAAGTTTTGGTAAATTTTTATTTTCATTAGCGGGGAGCCAAATCGTTACGAGAGTTTACAATAAAAACAAAATATTACATAACTCAGGGTTTTTTTTTTTTTGGTTTTTTTTTGTGACAACCACATAAATTTGTAAATACTTGCAAAAATCAATAGTTGGGTTTTAATGAAACTTTCAGAACTTATTCACAATTCAATAAAATTACTTTTAAAATCATTATGTTTAAAAAAACCTTGGTAAAAATATTTTTAGCATCTGTTACCATCCGCCACGTAAATTCATGAAATTTTAAGAAATTAACTTCTGTATGCAAAATTAGATTTATTAATTAAATGCAGGACTTAATGGGGGAATGTAAATCATGTATTATTTGATTAAATCATTTTACCCGTTTTACGGAAAATCTGCTTCGAATAGTAAAATAAAATAATGCAATAAAATCATGACATTATTAATTTGATAAGCTTTTTATTGGTTTAATAAATGATATAAATTAAGAACATTAATTTTAAAAGAATTAAAAGAATTGCTTTCATCTTTTTAATTATAATAATTTATAAAATTATAAAAAACTGTAAAATATTTCAAAGACTTGTAGACGTTAGTTTGGTAATTTATTAAGTGAAGACTACATTTATTAATCGAAAATTGAAAAGTATAAAACAAATCATTTAGCCCTCGTATTTTAAAATATTTTTCAAATTTTTGTGTTTACTTGATTTATTTTTTAATGGTAATTTCTATGTGTACATTAAAAGATTATATGTTTCATGATTTTCTCCCTTTACAAAATAAATTATACAATTATGTTACTTGTGATCGCCATACACTTATTTTGCATCTGTCGAGCGGTTATCACATATAAAATAAGGTGGAAAGGTCAACTCTGTGTTTAAAAAATAGTTTTATTCTACATTTCATGCTATGAATAAGTAATAGTTTTAAAAATCAGATTAAGTTAACATTAAATTTGCTAACTTGGAAAAATAATGTGTTATAGATGTATATTTTATTTTTGCAAGATTTATAAAACCGTGAATTTACATTTGTTTACAAATGTTTTAATTGCTAAAAAATGACCGAAACGATTGAAAAATCTTTTTAAAATCTCAGATTTTTAGATTCTAGTCAGTATAAGTTTTGTTTGAAACACGCCAGAGTATTTTCTTTACTCGAAATAGTAAATGTAATCATTTAACTTTCAATGAAAGCTTAAATAAAAGTTTTAAGAAACTTTTTTAATTTAATTTAAAAATTAGTCATCAAAAGTGTAACTATAGAGGAGGTACCAATATATATATATATATATATATTGAAATTAAAACCTGACGAGTGAAAGATGGTGCTTTCACGAATAACATAGTCGTTATGGCTCTGCTCAGGTTAGTGAAAAACTTTTACACATTAATCCAATAAACACACAAACACACACACACACACACACACACACACACACACATATATATATATATATATATATATATATATATATCAGTTAAGTGCCATACCGGATACACGCTTTGGGCGATCATGTCTGGAAAAACATGACTGACTAAGCAGAAGATTATCCCGCAGTGGGTTGCCATTGCTTTCTGCGGTAGACTGGTTTCCAGCCAAGGCTATAGAACCCAATCTGTTCTATTATTTAACCCATAACTGGAGGAAATAGGCAGAGTAATACCTTTCCCAAGGGTATTTGTGCGTAAGTGAATGCATGGAATTCAACTGGAATTCGAACTCGGTACCCCGATCTCCAGTTGAATTTCTTGCTTTCACTTACTTATGAATATATATATATATATATATATATATAAATCCCTTTTCCCTATATCTATCAGCAACCTTATCCAACCTGTTCATATTTATTTATCACTCTGTCTCAATCTGTTCATCACAGTAACGATCAAGTAAGGGTACCAATACAGTAGCCATATTAGCAATGGTGTGTTTTAGGCAAGATATATCCTGGAAGCACAGTCTTCACCACGCTATTTTTTTCTCCTAGAGAAGCTGCTAACCTAATCTATAGAGGATAGCCTGCCCTCCTATTTACTTTGTGGGTCACCGATGAATTGATATTTGGGTGTTTGCGCTTAATTGTATGCGACGAACTTGGACTGACTAGAACACGTCTCTCTGATTTTTCAATCATTCCTATTTCTCTTCGCGTTTATATTGAGCAATTTCGTTTTTCTCTGTATCTCTGGCAATCCACTTTATCTGAACGCAATTTCCATTCAACCGAAATTTCTTCCAACTCATGAATAAACTTAAATTGCAAATTCCTCTTAAATTCACTTGTCTTTTGTAGATTATAGGAAGAACGAAACAATGGTCTGATTTTGCTCTACGCCGTCAATGGCATTTCTGTATCGTCTTCATTTTCCACAACGTTACAGATGACACCCTCCTTGACGTCATTGTGACATTTATGAGTCAAATGTATTCTAATTTGAAGAAATTACAGAAATACAGAAAAAGCAGCATTTCTTGCTATTTATCCAAAATCTCATTACATTAAATTACAAATTGTCCGAAACTTTAAATTACTCTCAAATATTGCTGCTATCCAATACTATTCCAAGGTCAGTTCATTTATGCTCTGGTGTTGTAAACTTTGCACCTAGTTTTACGAAAACCGTACAGTATTTTCGTTGTATTGTCAAGATGAAAAATGTTAGCTAGATTATCGGAGATGCATAAGTATTAGAAACATTGGCGGGCCTGTACAACATTACGACCACCTGTCAATTTGTTGATTATCATTTTTTTACTTCTTTCTTAGTATTTTTATCGATCAGTACATAATGTTTCCGATTTTCAAAAAAGAAATTGGAAAATATTCAATATTTAAAGATTTTTAGGGGGTGCTCACTTTCTCATACAACGTTATAGTAAATCGATCCTCCAATTTGGAAACACCCGCTTCGTTGATGCCCTTTTTCTTTTAATTCCAAAATTTGTGGTAAATTAATGAAAAAAATCGTTCCGGAAATATGTTTTTATTCAAATTTCTTTTAGTATAGGAATTATTTTAAAGATTCTCTGTCAAAAAAATTTTTTTTGATGTTTTACATGTCATATTTTTCATTCCAAATTTTTTTTAAAACAGGAATTATTTCTAAAAATATCTGTCTTTTTTTTTTTAATGTTTCAACTTATTTTTCATTGATATAAAGTAGGGATAATTAAAAATTTTCTATCGGTTTGTCGATTTTCAAATTGTAAGTTTCTTTATACATGGTCTCAGCGACATCAAAGTGACACCAACGCGAGTGTTTCCAAAATGGAGGATCGATATACTATCAAGTTGTATGAGAAACTGAGCACCCACTAAAAATCTTAAATAATGAATTTTGTAAATTTTTTAATTTTTTTTTTTAATTTTTTTAATTTTTTAATTTTTTGATAATCGAAAAGTTTAGAGTCGAATCGATGATATTGCACTGAAAAAAGTAAAAAAATTGATAATCAACAAATTTACAGGTAGTGGGAATGTTGTACAGGTCCGCTAAAACATGTTTTTAATGCAATGTAGCTGCTTATAATACATGGACATAATTAGCTTTAAGTGGATAGATAATCAGAGAAGTTCTTTTTCGTGATCATCCTACTGTCAGCCAATTAATAATTGGTTATATCTCGAAACTTTTTGCTTGATGACTTTTGGTTAGAGACACAGAGAACACTAAGCTTCAATAATAATAATAAAGAATTTTCTCTTGTAAAATCTGTATTCATAACCAGGGTTATGCTTCACAACCTCTTTTCCACATACGCAACATTTTAAGTCTACCATTACTGTATCGTCTTTCTATTTTAAATGAACGTTCAGATGAACGCTCCATTCCTTAGCTCCACCAGTTCAGTCATTTACTATAAGGAAACGTCATACTAATTGCTTATTTTCTTTGTATTGAGAATGTAAAAGAAAATTCCACTCAGACTAACAATTTTCTCAAACTGCTACTCTGGGAGACAGACTCTAGTGAGAGTGCTTTTATGAACATCTGTTGTGGTGCAGTGGATATCGGCTCGGAACGAGAAATCGGAGAGCCGAGTTCGAATTCCAGTTTGAATTCCTTGCATTCACTTACGCATAAATAACCTATTAATCCGTCTATACCCTCCAGTTATGGATCAAATAATAGGACAGATAGGGCTCTATAAAGTGAAAACATGATTAAGGCTTTTACGGGCATAAAGTGGGGGATCAGTTTTATATTGTTATGAAGTAATAAACTGATCCCTCACTAATTAATACTTAATAGTATACTACATTTCTTCACCGTCTAGCTATGAATCAAATAACAGGACAGATTGGGTTCTATAACCTGGGCTGGCAACCAGTCTACCGCAGTCAATCGCAACCTACTGCAGGATAATCTCCTCAGTCTGTCATGTCTCTTTCGAGACATGATCGCTCAAAGCGTATATAGCAGTTAAATGACTGACACTGTTATCCTTTTCAACTTGAAGTTCTATCCGCATAATCTACAATTCCTACCACCTCCTGTTTATGTATCACACAACTCATTCATTTTGATAGTAACATTTTACCTTGGGTGCATCTAGAGTTGGTTGTACATTAGTTTAAAAACAGATTAGCAAAACACTGGTTATTGTGGATAACATTGTACTTTTCCTTTTTGTCTGCTTCATTTTATTTTTGCTTCACCTTCATAGGATATTGTACATGCAGTATTTGATAAGTACGACAACACAAACTAATATTATTCTGGCCTGAAATGCATCGACTATTCTATGTCTCTCTTGGGATTGTCAGGGTTAAACAAGAGTGTGCTACGGTTAACAGATTTCAATGTTATTCCTAATGGGATTAATTATTTCTAAAGTAGAGAACTATAAATCTATTTCTGGCTGAGTTAATTTTCGAATTAAAACCCTTGAGAAATGTGTGAGCAGATCCCTGGACCTCACATCAGTAATTATTGCACACCTATAATGCAAAACACCCCTTCGAATCTGTCTATCTATTACATTCTGTTCATATCTATCTATCTATCTATCTATCTATCTATCTATCTATCTATCTATCTATCTATCTATCTCATTCTGTTTATGTCTATCTATCGATCTCTATATCTATCTATTTATCTCATTGTGTTCATATCTATCTATCTATCTATCTATCTATCTATCTATCTATCTATCTCATTCTGTTCATATCTATCTATCTACTCCTATCTGTTAATATCTATCGATTTTTTCATTCTGTTCATATCTATGCATCTCTGTATATATATATATATATATATATATATATATATATAAAATAAAAAGTGTGCGAAGCCGTGAACGTTTTCTTTAAAATATATGTTTATTGTTTTGGTATTTATACAAGTTATAAAGTATTAATTGTTCATGATTTGCGCTACACGTGTTTCGAGCCTAAAATTGACTCTCTTCAGGCGAACAAATTCGTGTTTTTATGTTTGGTTTTCTCCGATTACATTAATTATAAAGACTCTGCTTAAATACAAAAATATTCTGTACAAAATAAGCGTCCCACCCCTTACCGGCTCTTCTAAGAGATCCAAAGGATATAGTCTAGTCGCAAGATAATAAAAACTTGCATTCTAACTGCTAATGTTAAATCTGTCTGGAAATTAAAGACTCTCATTAATCAACCATTTTAACTACCCACACCACTTTCTTCAAAATTCTAGCGGTCAACACACGAGACTTGTTCCCTTATCACTAACCCCCACCAACATCCCACACACAACTGTCCAAATATAAGAAAAGAGGCTTTCCATTCCTATCCACACCGCCTGATGAGACATTGAAATTTCAATGTTGAATCAAATGTACTATTTCTTGTGGATATATAAAAAAATAATGTACATGTTCTAAAATATAATTTATAATAAATATTTACAGCTCTATATATTATATATCAAGCACTGTTTTAAATTAATGTTTTGGACGTTGTAAAAATTCCTTCTTCGTTCTGTATTCACTCGTGTATATATATATATATATATATATACAGTTTAGCGCAAAGGATCTATCAGTTTAACTGGGCAGGTTTTTGCTGACTTCGAAGTTTCGTGAGGATACCGTTATGATAGCGGTTGGGTTGCTATCAATGTTTTATCTACGCTCCGTTATCAAGCACTTTACGATAGAAAAACTGCTTGCCAAAATACCTTTTATCAGCGAAACTAAAGAAAAACAACAGTCTTGTTGCCCAAAATTGTCACAACTCAACACTATATATATATTAGTGATTTGAAAATGTTCTCGCTAATTTTTCATGAAAATTTGTTTTGTCTACAAAAGCCAGCACAAAACATGCCTCACCTAGCCACTATTTTTACCATCTTGCTGTCAGCATTTGAATTAGTTTTTCCAGTCTGAGTACATCCTGCACATCTATAAATCTACCATCCGCCCGTGTATTGAATACTGCTACCACATCTGGTCGGGTGCCCCTGCTACTCGCCTCTGGGTTCTTGACAAAATCTAACGGAGAATCTATAATGTGATCGATACCGACTTGGTAGCTCGGCTGCAATCACTATCTCACCGGCGTGACGTGGCTTCCCTGTGCCTCTTCTATAAATACTTTCACGGCTTCTGCTCCAATGAACTTAGATCACTGGTGCTCTCTAGGTATGAATTTACACGAGCTACTAGATTAGCAACTAGGTCCCACCCTTTTGCAGTGAAACCAATAAAATGTAACCGCAATTTCTACTCTAGCAGCTTCTTTTCACGCAATTCCCACCTGTGGAATTCCCTTCCATATACTTGCTCCCCTGACAGCTACAATCTCTAGGAATTGAAATGTAAGGTCGATAGATATCTATCTCACTAACTCGCATCCATTCTCTCAAACTCTTTTTTTCATTTACTCCACCCCCATTCTCGATATTCACATCCGTTTATTACCCTCCTCCTGACACTTCCTATAACTAACCCCTCTTTCTCATCCCTTTCCTATGTAACCCCCTGCACAACAGTGGCAGTATAATTCCTTGCTTGGAGTGAAATGATTTTTAAAAAAAACGACGCGTCTTTTGGGGCTAATCAAGAGCTGACCTATCTTTTGGCATCTTCATAAGAATGAAAGTGCGCTAATGGCTGGTGAATACGGCGAGTGGGGGTAGGACTGCCCATTTAAGCGTTTCAAAATAGGTTTTCACCTGTTTTGCAACATCTGGCCTACCATTGTTATGTTGCAAAATCACTTTGTCGTGTTTCTGCTCGAGTAGCGTCCTTTTTTCTTCAATGCTCGGCTAAAACGCATCAGTCGATAGCGATCTCCTGTGATGGTTTCGGTCGGTTCGCCTCCAATTCTTTGTCTTTAAACGTTATCGGTGCACCCGAGCGTTCTTTATCTTCAACATCAAAATCATTATTTTGAAGCGTCTAAACCAATCTCCGCATGTTGTTTCCGGCAGAGCATGGTCGCCGTAAGTCTCAACAAGAATTCTGTAAGCTTCAGCTGCAGATTTGTTTGGAATAAAATAAGGCAGTAAAATTTCCGCAAATACACTTTCTTTGGCACGAAATCCAACATGTTTAACGCTATGAAAAAAAGAATTGTATACACTTCGGCGAAATGATTAAATTTCAAGCTTGATTATATTAATGTCTTATAGATGCATTACGATATGAAACTATATGCACGCAGTTTTGAGAACTGTTGGAAAACATTCCCTAACTCAGGGATTGAACTCACAATTACGATATAACCTAATTCACTTACCTACAGTTTTATCCACTATGCTAGTATCCTGATAATAACAATAAAGTTAATGACATGTAACATAAAATTTCAGTCAAAAAAGCAATAATATTTTTCAATATTATAACTACTTATCCCAAGAGATCAGTCATAAACAATATTATTGTTCAATATTATAAAATATCAATCAAAACATTTAGTCAGAAATGCAATAATACTCTTTAATATTATAACACAGCACTCAAAAGATCAATCAAAAATGCATTAATATTGTTCAATATTATAACACCTCACCCAAAAAGTTATTTCAGAAAAGCAATAATATAGTTCAGCATATCACCTCACCCAAAAGGTTATATCAGAAAAGCATTAATTTTTTCAATATTATAATTCACCTAAAAGGCTATGTCAGAAAGGCATCAATAATATTCAATATTATAACACACCATTAAAAAAATTCAGTCAGAAAATCATTAATATTCTTCAATAATATAACACCTAACCCAAAAATAGAAGTCATAAAAGCAATTATAAAGCAACTCAATCAATAATTTCAGTCAGAAAAACATTACTAATTTCAATAATATAACACTTACCTTAAAATTTTACTCAGAAAATTAACAATAATGTTCAATATTATAACATGTTACACAAAAAGCTTTGTCAGAAAATTATTAATATTCTTCAATATTATAACTCTTCACCCCAAAAAGTTGTCAGAAAAATACTACTATTGTTCAATATTATAACAGCTCACAAGAGAATTTCATTTAAAAATGCAATTATACTGTTCAATATTAAAACACCTTACCCATAAATTATGACAGTAAAAGCTATAATATTGTTCAATATTGTAACTCATTACTCAAAACATTATATCAGAAAAGTATTAGTATTGTTCAAAACTATAGCACATAACTCAAAAATTTCAGTCAGAAAAGCATTAATATTTCTCAATAATAAAACATCTCACCCGAAAAGTTATGTCAGAATTGCATTAATATTTTTTTTAATCGTATCACCCCGAGCAAGGCGGTAACGCCACTGATGTGCAGGGGGCTACGTAATAGTGAAAAGATTGGAAAAGAGAAAGCCGGAAACCACATCCTAAACAGGGAACAAGGGATGAGGCTCTTAACCTGTTCAATAGACATGGGTGGAGTGTGAACCGGGCGATAGATAGATCTATCTACTCCAATTGAAAAAAAAAACAAAGTGAGAAGATTGGAAAAGAGAAAGCCGGAAACCACATCCTAAACAGGGAACAAGGGATGAGGCTCTTAACCTGTTCAATAGACATGGGTGGAGTGTGAACCGGGCGATAGATTTATCTACTCCAATTGAAAAAAAAAACAAAGTGAGAAGATTGGAAAAGAGAAAGCCGGAAACCACACCCTAAACAGGGAACAAGGGATGAGGCTCTTAACCTGTTCAATAGACATGGGTGGAGTGTGAACCGGGCGATAGATAGATCTATCTACTCCAATTGAAAAAAAAAAACAAAGTGAGAAGATTGGAAAAGAGAAAGCCGGAAACTACATCCTAAACAGGGAACAAGGGATGAGTCTCTTAACCTGTTCAATAGACATGGGTGGAGTGTGAACCGGGCGATAGATAGATCTATCTACTCCAATTGAAAAAAAAAAAACAAAGTGAGAAGATTGGAAAAGAGAAAGCCGGAAACCACATCCTAAACAGGGAACAAGGGATGAGGCTCTTAACCTGTTCAATAGACATGGGTGGAGTGTGAACCGGGCGATAGATAGATCTATCTACTCCAATTGAAAAAAAAAAACAAAGTGAGAAGATTGGAAAAGAGAAAGCCGGAAACTACATCCTAAACAGGGAACAAGGGATGAGTCTCTTAACCTGTTCAATAGACATGGGTGGAGTGTGAACCGGGCGATAGATAGATCTATCTACTCCAATTGATAAAAAAAACAAAGTGAGAAGATTGGAAAAGAGAAAGCCGGAAACCACACCCTAAACAGGGAACAAGGGATGAGGCTCTTAACCTGTTCAATAGACATGGGTGGAGTGTGAACCGGGCGATAGATAGATCTATCTACTCCAATTGAAAAAAAAAAAACAAAGTGAGAAGATTGGAATAGAGAAAGCCGGAAACTACATCCTAAACAGGGAACAAGGGATGAGTCTCTTAACCTGTTCAATAGACATGGGTGGAGTGTGAACCGGGCGATAGATAGATTTATCTACTCCAATTGAAAAAAAAAACAAAGTGAGAAGATTGGAAAAGAGAAAGCAGGAAACCACATCCTAAACAGGGAACAAGGGATGAGGCTCTTAACCTGTTCAATAGACATGGGTGGAGTGTGAACCGGGCGATAGATAGATTTATCTTTTCCAATTGAAAAAAAAAACAAAGTGAGAAGATTGGAAAAGAGAAAGCCGGAAACCACATCCTAAACAGGGAACAAGGGATGAGCCTCTTAACCTGTTCAATAGACATGGGTGGAGTGTGAACCGGGCGATAGATAGATTTATCTACTCCAATTGAAAAACAAAGTGAGAAGATTGGAAAAGAGAAAGATCTATCTACTCCAATATATAATATTGTTTAATATTAAAGTACCTCACCCCAAAATGATGGTAAGAAGAGCATTAATATTGTTCAATATTATAACACTTCACCCAAAATGTTATGTCAGAAAGACATCAGTATTGTTTAATATTATAACACCTTACCAAAAACGTTATGTACAAAAGCATTAATACTGTTTCAAAACTATAACAACTAATTCAAACATTCCAGTCGGAAAAGAATTAATATTTTTCAATATTATAACATCTACACCCGAAAAGTTATGTAAGAATCGCATTAATATTTTTCAATACTTTAACAATTCACTCAATTCCTCGTCAGATAAACATTAATATTGTTCAATATTATAAGACCTTACCCAAAACTTTTGGCCAGAAAAGCATTACTATTGTTCATTATTATAACGCCTCACCCAAAAGAAAAAGTAATAATAATGTACAATAATATAGAACATTACACAAAAAGTTATGTCAGGAAGTTATTAATATCGTTCAATATTATAACACCTCACCCAAAAAGTTATACAAAAAAGGATTAATAGTGTTCAATATTATAAAACTTCCCAAAACGTTATGTCAGAAAAGCATTAATATTTTTCAGAATTATAACAACTCACAGAAAAATTTCAGCCAGAAAAGCAATAGTATTGCTCAATAACACTTCACCCAAAATTTTATGTCAGAAAAGCCGTAATGTGTTCAATATTATAACACCTCACCCAAAATTTCAGTCAGAAAAGCACTAATATAGTGCAATATTACGAATCCTTAGCCGAAAAGTTATGTCAGAAAAGCATTAATATTGTTCAGTATTATAACTCTCTACCCAAATGCTAATTCAGAAAAAAATTAATATTGTTCAATGAAAGTGAAAGATTTATGTTAGAAAAGCATTAATATTTTTCAAAATTTAACATCTCACCAAATAACTTCAGTCAGGAAAGCATTAAAATTGTACAATATTATAACACCTCACCCAAAAGTTATGTCAGAAATGCATTAATATTGTTATATATTATAACACCAAACTGAAAACGTTATGTTAGAAAAGAATTATATTTTCAATATTATAATACCTCGCTCAAAACATTATATCAGAAAAGCACGAATATTCTTCATAATACTGTAACACCTTCTCTAAACATTTAAGTTAAAAAGACATTAATATTGATCAATATTATAGCACCTTACCCAAAAGTTTATGTCAGAAAAGAATTAATATTGTTCAATATCATAAAACTTCACCCTAATATTTATGACAGAAAAATGTAATATTGTTTCATATTATAACACCTCATCCAAAACTTTATGTCAAAAAAGCATTTTTGTTGTTTAATTTTATAACACCTTACCCAAAAATACCAGTCAGAGAAGCAAAAATATTGTTCAATTTTATAACTCCTTTATAATAATTTCAGTCAGAAATGCAATAATATTGTACGATATAATAACCTAAACTTTTCAGTCAAAATAGCAATAATATTGTTCAATACGAGATTTTGTCTTTTTTTCTTTCTTTCTAGTAACCATCTATGAAAACAGTTTTTTTTTTCATTACATGTTGTCTAACTGTTTGTTTTTGTTGGGTTTTTTTTTACTTTTGTTTGTATTTTAATGATCCTTCTTTTACGGAAAATTTATTTTTATCTAATATCCATCTATTTTTCTCACAATCCCATAAGCTGTTGTTAGTTATTTTGGTCAGCTCTTCTTATTTCCTTTTTGCGTAATATACTCAGCCTGACACTGATTTCAGCAATCAAATGTGTGGATAGTCAAAATGTTTTTAGATCATTACTGAATCGCTAATGATATTTAACGAGCTGCTCTCTCCAGTTGATACCGAACAAATTGGAATTAGAATCTACTCAAACAAGGAAACATTCAAATTGTTTTGGCAACTTTGCTGTCTAAACAAGTGCAATTTATATGCAACATCAAAATTAGAGTTTGCTAAAATGGATCTTCTTGAATTCGAGTCAATCACCAGGTGTTTTGTAGTTTGAATACACAACAAAAATAGTTTTACCTGATTCTAACAAATTATCAGTATTTTCTTTTTCTTTCTCGTTCATGGTGTTTCCATTTTCACTCAAGTTTTGCACGTGCTAGTTCGATAATTGCTTTATCGACAAGATTCTTATTAAAGATTGCACAGTCTCATATTTTTCTAAAGCTTTTCTTATTGCAAACTTTCGGTATTCGCCATTATATATATATATATATATATATATATATATATATATATATCATGCCGATCATTTGTTTCGAGTCAGTTTTTCTTAATTTGAAAATGTCTGTATCTTATGATATCTGTCTACATCTTAGAATCTATTATCTAAACTTATTTATAAACGGAACTTTGTCTGTGTGTGTATGTGTGTGTGTGTGTGTCCGTTACCTATAGACTCCAAGACGGCTGAACCAATGTTTTTGAGAATTTACACAGTTGTACTATAAACGTCTGCAAGCGTACTTAGCTAGGTTCTGTGTTGAGGTACCCCCGATAAATATCGAAAATCGATAATCAAAAAAATCGGGTTATAGAAGGAGTGGCCCGATTTTAATCAAATTTGATACACTCATAGACAAAGACATAAGAGACGATATTCAGAAGTTTCAAGGTTGCAGTTCTTACAACAGTGCAGAAAATCGATAATATATATAATAGGCAAGATGTTTGTGCGTGTGTCTGTTTATCTGTCTGTATATCTGTATTTTTTTCAGCACTTTTATTTTAGCTTTTGCTTCGGGTTTGACTCTAAGTAGATATAATTGTAGTTCTTAGTCTCAGCCATGATGCCATTTACTCAGAGTACTTATTTAGCCTTCAAAATTCAGTTTACGACGAAAAAACTTATTTGATATCGATAGAAGGAAATCAAAATTTGACTTACATCTATTCATTTTTCTTTCAGTCTACGGTTTCGCTTTAACTGGAAACAACTATTTCTTTTTATTCTTTTATGCCAGTGTACAAAGAGTCTGAGCTCCAGGACCATGGATTAGTTTTAAAGCTTTCATTACACCCGAGCAACGCCGTGCTATACTGCTAGTAAACAATAAAAATAGTATTGTCTTACGTTTTGAACTTTTGGACACATTAGGTATATTGAATTCCCTCGTAATATTTTTCCTCATTTAAATTAATCTTTTGTTTCTTCTTGGTTTATTCTTCGAGTTCAATTTGTGTTTTTGTTATCCCTACGTCCCTTTATCTTACAATTGGTGTTCATGGAGTGAAATTCAGGAGAAAATAGTTCAATGGCTTGTCGATTCTTTTTACACCGGGAATGTTGAAGTTACCCCGTCCCTCTTCTCTGATGTCAATGAAGCAAGACCCAAAAAGCAATATTTGGTATGATTTCAGAGTTTTCCTTCTTCCAGACTGGTTGTCAGCACAGTCTATAGAGCCCAGTCTGTCCTACTGTTTTATCCATTTTATTAGGTTGTCCCAAAAGTTCGTAAACACTTGCGAAATGTGTCTATCTGGTCCAGCACAATCGAGAAAAACGATGGGTTCAGAAAGGGCAAGAGACACCGTCGGTTCCAAAACAAAATCGATTCGGCAGGAACGTCATGTTGTGCGTTTGGTGGAACTTTGAAGGAATCGTGCATTTTTAGTTGGTTCCGTATGGTCGTGCCATCAGTGCCGAACTTTACTGTCAGCAACTTGAGCGGGTCTACGAAAAGTTGAAGCAAAAGTAGCCGGACAATGCCAAGCCACTCACCACCAGGAAGGCCAAAGACAAGTTTGAAGAGCTAGACGGCGTTGAGGTTCTGCTACACCTAGCCTACAGTCCTGTCTGTGCTCCATGAGATTACGGCCTTTTCCGCTCAATGCAACACATTCTGAAAGGCCGCCGATTCGACTCGTATGATGAAGTCGAGGAAGCGTGTCCAGAATTCTTTGATTCGAAGTCGACTGAATAGTACTTTGACCAGATCCGAAATCTTGCAGACCGATGGCAGAATGTCTTTGAAAATGATGGTCTTTATTTTGAGCAATATTTTTGTTGTTTTTGCGAGTAAAATTTCACTATTTTGCAAGTGTTTACTTTTGGGACAACCTAATATTTACTTTTTAATTATTTTTCTTAAATTAATTCTAGTGGAGATTGATTTCGATCTGATGGCAAATTCTATCTTTATTTTATTTATAAAATTTTACTGAAAATGTAATTTACAGGAAATCAAAAACAAAACATGCTAGTTTTGTATAGAATGACAACAGCGAGACACACATTAAAATTATTACCCGATCAATGTTCGTAAGTTTTAACTAAACTAACCATAGTTAGGCACAAAGTCATAATAATTTGCAGGGGTTGACGTTCGAAATCACTATACTCTTGAAATTAATTGCTAAAATGAACTTAATTCCACAGAAAGCGCTTAATATTTAAGTGTTAAGCTTAATAGTGACGTAGAGTACCCAATGATGATTAGACTCATTATTTGAAAGACAGATCTATGAGACAAGTATGTTAACAATTACACTATACTATTCTAAAAAGATACTTCCATGTATAATGATGTTAGGCAAAAGGAAGAAGCAAGTAGCGCTTACATTTAGGTTAGAACTAATTACATATCGTTGTCTTATTGCTAATAAAGCAAATGTTTTATTGGGAGCCGCAATCTTGACAGCATTAAATATGACATCGTGTTGATGGCATTGTGTTGATAGCAGACTCAAGGAGAAAGTTGCAGGGGACTCGTAGTTAGGAAAGGAAAGTCCGAATATGTGACGATAAACATTCACACTTACCAGAGCCAAAGCGTCCAAGGTGTTTTGCTTTGCACACAGCATGTGTTGTGATGAATGCGTGCGTAAACCCACGCCAAACAAATCGTTTAGTCGGATACGTCCTCTCTCCTCGCAAATTTGGTCAAAGAAAGGAATATTCTTCGACCTGTACTTTTATGCTGAGTGAGAACGAGGCCGACGGCGATGATTGGTGCGTCGGCAATGGTTTTTGTCCATAAAACGGATCCGATACAATGGCTTCTAGTGTCTTTGGGAGAGTGGTGACGTGCGCTGGTAGAGAGATCAGTATTGAGTTTAGACTCTGTTTATTTTCGTCTGGAAGCTTCAAACCCATCTGTGGAGCGAGCTGTGTGCCTGCAACCAGACAGAAACCTACTGTTTAGCAACAGAATAAAACATTTTTTTATAGAAGATAAGGAAGAAAGAAGTCTCTTATCCTAAGTATTAGGAAAGGTCGCAAATGAAAACAAAATAATATTCCTACTCAAAAATAAAATTTAAAAGATTCATTCATAATCAAATCAAAAAACAATGGTTCAATTTTTAAACCAGAAATTCAATACTGAGAAAATTCAATTTTTTTTTAAATTTCAAAATCAGAGTTGTCAAATTTTAATTTAATGAATCTTCTTTCAGTTTTCTTTCTTTTCTTTTTATTCTTTTACTTCCTTTTCGCTTTTGGCTTTTAGTTCTTCTTTGTTAGTCTCCTCTTTCGTCGTTGTAATAGTTCGTTGGTGCCATCCTTGTGTATTCCACATACGCTTCAGCCTTTAGTTCCCCTAACAGCTGCTAGTGACTTTCATCTTTGAGAGTTGAAACCCTTCTGCTTTCTGCCTCCCAGCAACCAGACGATATACTTTACATGTGAAAGATCAATTGCTTCTGTCGGTCTGACAGGTCAGACTTCTTAAATAGCCAGGAATCGGTTCCCAGTTGAATCAGAAATTTTCATTCCTTGAATTCGTAATTTACTTTTCCGCATTGGTTAAAAAATCACAAAATCTAACCACTCCTCTTTGCAAACATTATTTAGGTGGGTTTTGAAGTCATAAGACTTAAACCACTTTTTTACAAATTTGAAAACCAAATTCTAGACATGTATCTTTGTCTTAAACAATCAATTTTACTTTTATCTGTGTTTACAACATCAATTTCAGTCTCATAATGACAAAGTTTTACACAACAATTTTGTTTGAGCCATTTTTTATCAACTGTCTAGCTTTCTTTTATAAATATTTTAAACACTTCTTTTAAAAGAACGTGCAATAAACAGGCCTAGTCTATTGTATCATTATTTTTTATATTCACTTTTTTATATATAATTTCCATTTCTTTTATTATATAAGTTTTATAAAAAGAAAGGAATAACCATCAATTGTATGAAGACAGACTGTATCGCCTCCAGCAAGAGAAACAGTCCAAGATGCAAGTTTCAAATTTGGGACGTTAAAATGAAAAGTAAATATAGAAAATTAACTGTCTGAGAGTTCTTAAAACAGACAACGGCAAATGTAAAAATCGAAATCTTAATAACAATTGAAAAATGTCTTTTAAACAAAATATTAAGCAATAGGAAAATTTTGTTAGGAACAAAGAACAAATCGTGAATTGCCTATCTTATATGACGGATGTGCGTTGTGGTGCTGTGGATATCGGCTAGCAATGAGAGATCAGAGAGCTGAGTTCGACTTCAAGTTGAATTGTTTTCATTCACTTACACGCAATTACTCTGGGGAAATGTATTAATCCGTTTCTTCTATCCAGCTATGGGTTAAATAGCAGAACAGATTGGGTTCTTTATCCTTGGTTGGCTCCCTTCTCCATCCACTCCACTCTCATGAGTTTGCTCTTACCCACTTCCTGACACCCCCTATATAACCTGTCACTCTTTCCCATAACTTTCCTCCTATGTAACCCCCTGCAAAACAGTGGAAGTAAAATGACTTGCTTGGGGCGATATGATTATAAAAAAAATGATGGCAACCTACTGTTGGCAAATCAGTTTATTTCGAGAGACGATTGCCCAAGTGTGTATGACGGATGTTGTGACACGATAACTAGACATATATGTATTTTATTATAATAGATTAAAATAGAAAATAGATTAGAATAGAAAATAGTTTAAAAACATATTTAATAAAAGTGAAAAAGAAGAGGAAAAAAATAAATAAACGCTTTTTCTTTTATGAGGAAAATTGTCCTCCGGTAAATATTTGACTCAGTGATAAAGGTCAGCGGGTAGGTTTTCGATGACCCGGTCAAAGGCTGTCCTTTACTGTATCTTGACCACACATTAAGCCTTTTCCGGCGGAAGCCTTATTAAGATAAAAAAAAAAGATAACTGAAATTTCAGACTTACAGTCGCCGGTGTTTGTCACCGGTGGTCTAGAGCATTTCCGGATTTCCCGGTTTCCGGTCAATTTTAGATAAATTCAGGTATTTTTTCCGAGTCAGCAGTTGAGTTAAGAAAGTTAAGAAGTTAAGGAGAAGGGGAGACCGCCGGGTGCGAGCTTGAAGTAAGGATCTCCGTTCGTCTTGTTTCGTTCAGTTTGGGTTTGTTGATCTCCATTAATTAGAGTTAGAGCTGTGTGTCACATTCGCCTGCCCCAACCGACAAGGCTAACTCTAAACGAATAAAGCATCCTTTAAAACTCATCCAAATTCGTTCCTTATAGTCAATCTTGTACCCCCAGATGTCCGACCGACATTTTCTACAAATTCCCGGCAACAACACAGCGTGGAGAACAGCCGCCGGAGAAATTCTCAGGACGGGCCTTTGGGGTGGTACAATGTCATTTAACTGACTGACTGGTCTTATATGACAATGACTGCTGAACAGTTGCTTCGCACACAGAGAGGAGACAAGCCAACAGACGTTTGGTTTCTACAGAAGGATGTTCAAAATCAAACAACCGATGCATACGAGCAATGAGGACATTTGAAGGAAAATTGAAGTAAAAAACCTGTGCAAAATAAGGAAATTTTATTCGTTCTATTAACAGAGTTCCACGTACTGTATTTTGCTATTTTGGTTGTTGCTGTAATATTTTCTTGCTGAACATCTTAACTGGGTCCAGCATCTTTCTACGGATGGCTTTATTCACAAGATGACCAAAGTAGAAAATCGTGTGAGCAGACAATACATTTTTCCCATAATGTGTATTCGAGGGCACACATTCTGAAGATTGTTGTTTCGATATATTTTTCTTTGAATGATTCAACTTGGAGCCAACTATTTCTCTTTTCAAAATTTTCATGGTCCTCTTTGCAAAACGATTCAAAACTCTGATAAAAAATTGTCTTCGCATCTTAATGGTAATTCTCTAAATATGTTATTATCATTAAATTATTTTTCAAACCTATCTTTAAAGACTAGAACTTAGTATCTCGATTTGTTGCGTGTTTCTTTTTGACTTATTTGATTTTCAGATCCATACCATTCAGAGGTTCTTAGACTATTATTATTATGTCATTTTTCATCATATTTAGATTTCTGCATTGGTCTCACTACCAACCAAGTCTGCGGGGAGACCTAAGGCAGGTAGTGGCGTGTTGTTATGACTCCATTTCATGTTTTTCTATCCTCCCTATCATCCCCAGCATTACATAGATAACGTTTTCCTTAGTGTGTGGGCTGTACTTAATAATACAATTTTTTGTATATCTCTTAAGCTGGGGTTTCCAGGGATTCTTTCAATGTGTTGTTTTGTTCCATTTTTTATCATTCCAAGTGCACCTACTATCACTGGCACAACTCTTGTTTTCAATTTCCACATTTTTTCTATTTCAATTTCCAGGTCTTTATATTTTGACAGTTTTTCAAATTCCTTGATTGCTATGTTACAATCCGCTGGACAAGCCATATCAATTAATAGACAAGTTTTCTCCTTCTGGTTTTTAACAATAATGTCTGGCCTGTTTGCTTCAATTTTTCTGTCTGTGTAGATGGTGTAATCCCATAGAATGGTTACATCTTCTATTTCTGTAACAGGTGCTGGATGATGTTCATACCAGTGTTTGTTTATGATGTTCATACCAGTGTTTGTTTATTATGTTCATACCAGTGTTTGTTTATTATTATTATTATTATATCTGTTCAATAAAAATCACCAACTTATCAAGTCTACGCAACTGTTTATTGAAGTTTCGTTCTCACAAAATTTTATCAGATACCGAGTCTCTGGATGATTTCTTTATTTTCGGTTTATAGGTGGACTGCTTTGTTAAATTTGTATTTGTTGTGAAATGAATAAGGCACCCAAATAAACACAAATAAACCAGGCCAGACCCCTTGAATAAAGAACAGAAAGTGAGCTAAGAAATACCCATCAGAAGCAGGCAGTTCACTGTCTTACTAGCATTTGTCAAGGTCTCTGTCTTCGGTTAGAATACGACTCAGTTGAGGCACTGTCTACGGACGGAGTGTCGGCTATGAAAAACAGACAATGCAAAGTGCCCGATCCAGCAATTGCGAGATCTGGATAAATTTGATATTGTTCCGAGTGTACGCGTTCGGGTTCACAGGTTATCTCGTCTCAGTGGGGAGACTGGGTAAATACCAGACCTTGGAAGTCAGCCCAGGGTTCATTAAATCTTACTCTTACCGATTCAAGTCTCGACACGCGCACGATATGTTTTCACGCTAATCAATTGGAACTCATATTTATGTGTGTAAAGAACTGCTATATTTTCATTGTCTACGTAAATTAGCTTTTCATTGTTTTTTAACTGTTTAAGATGTTCTGTTTTTTTTTTTTAACCTCTAAAGAAAATTCCTTGTTCTTCGTTAAAAAAAACAAATTAATTTAAAGTAAGTAAAAATGGCCAATATACGTCGGTCAATTAAAAGAATCCAGTTTGGATCGAAAAAGAAAAGTTCTCACGATAATAATACACGATCAACAGTGTCTACTGAGGAGGTAGTCATTAAAATATATTGACGACGAAATTGATTCAAGGAAAAGAATAGAGGCCGAGAATAGTTAAAATCAAGAAAAAGTGTTGCCAACTGACTCCAGTAATAACAACAGCAACAACAAAAGCAACACCAAAAATGTAGTGGCCTTGCACCAGCTATCCGTGTTAATAGGCGAGAGGAACCATTGTCTGTGGTGGTTATTAGATAGCAACTTTGTTTTGGAAGCATTAAAATTTACGAGCCATTTTGTACCCCAGTCCACCACGGATTGGAGGTCATTTTCAAGCTCGGCAGCGAAGTTTGCTTTTTTAGCCTCGGTAGATTTTTGATCGAGATGAGAGTAAACCGTAGCGTCGTCAGGATATATGCCTACTTGGGATCTTATTACATCAGGTTGATCGTTAATATAGTTAAGGAAAAGCATAGGACCTAGAATAGAGCCTTGAGAGACACCCGCATTCATGTAATAGTATTGGGAGGCTTGTCCGTTCAATACCACCCTCATTGTACGGTTTGAAAGGAAGGACTAGATAAGGTCAAACAATTGTCCAGTTATATCATAGCCCTGCAGCTTGCATAGAAGACCAGCGTGCCAGATTCTGTCAAATGCTTTGGAGATGTCAAGGGCCACAGTTCGAGCTTCGACGTTTTTGTCGAGGGTCTGGTGTATATACTCAGTGATGGTTGTGAGTATATCAGCAGTAGACTTGGTGAAGCGGAAGCCATGTTGTTTGTCAGAGAAGAGTCTATGGGCTGTGAGATGTTGTACCACCTCGGCGTTGATGATGGCTTCGAACACTTTGCCAAAGATGAGTAGGAGGCTGATAGGGCGATAATTAGCGGAGTCAGAGGGTTCTCCAATATTTGTATATATAGAAACCACGGAGAAGGATTTCCAGCAGGCAGGAAAGCAGGAAGCAGAAAGGCAGAGTTTAGAGAGTTTAGAGAGAACAGAGGAGAGTTCAAATTCGTTAATCAGAGGTGGGGGGATTGAGGGCTTACTGTTGTTCAGCACACTTTTACATAGCCTCCAATAGTCTTTGGGGCCGAACTTACGGGATGCTATGCAAACATCAGCTTAGCTCTATTAAGTACCTTCTGGCATTCATTGTGAGCCGAGGACAAAAGGCGCCTGTTATGATCTGACGCTTGACTCCGGTAAAGCCGAAAGAAGTGATTTCGGGGCGCGATGGCAGCTGAGCAGGCAAGGGAGAACCAGGGGTGAGTTGGATTTAAGTCTTAACTTCTGGCAGGGATGATAGCATCGATGCCAGACTTAACCCAGGAGGAGACCTCAGCCGCGCAGTCTTCGACAGGAAAGCTAAATACTTTATTCCAAGGGACATCACTCAGGAATCCCAATCGGCTCTTTGGTAGCAGTAAGATATTCTGCTGGTCTGAGATTCTTGGGTGGGGTGGAGGTGGAAGGAGCTATTGACGGAAACTAATGCATGGTCAGAGTTTCCGAGAGGGCAGAGTTGCTTGACATTGCAAGAGTCAGGGGTGGAGGTAAAGCACAGATCTAGTAGTGAATCGTGCCTGTTAGGGTTATTACAGAAATGCGTGGGGAACTCCACCACCTGCGTAAGGGACTGACTGATAGAAAAATTCATGGTGTGTACACCAGCAAGATCTGTGACGGAGTTATGCAGCCACTAAGTTGCCAAACACAAATATAAGGGCAAACGGGTGGGAGGAAATGGCCTTGTCGATATTGTTGGAGATGCTGTCAAGAACGGAGTAGTCGGGGGATGATGGGGAGCGGCAGAGGAAGAAGAGGTAGCTAACTGAGCTTAGAAGGACGAGACGGAAACAGATATAAGAACGATGTGGGGATTCAAGAGAAATCATCCTGGCTAGAGGAAGGCGTTCACTGACGTAAACCACAAGCCCATGCATGTGGACATTGGAGTCCTTTCTGAAGAGGGAAAGGTAGCCAGGGATAGAGAAGTCAGAAGAGGATACTGAGGGGTTGAGATTAGTCTCACACAGAGGTAGGATGTCAGGGGACTTTTGATGGAGAAAAGATTCAACGCTACTGAAATTGGTTCGGATACCGCGGATGTTTGTTAAGGAAATGTTAAGAGGTTTAGGTGATTTGATTTGCCTGGTTTAGCTTTTTTAACGAAGATATGGGTGTTCATGTTTAATGTTGTTGTTGTAGAGAGACCTCGAGTAGAGGAAGCAAACGGTCATTAGCTGCGACATGCACTGGAAGGGAACTGGCGCGGGCTGCAGCAAAGTGTGGCCTTGGGGTTGCCCACCGAAAGCGCCTGCAGGGACACCTATCCATGCACAATATGGCACTGCAAGAACCCCGATATTATACAACTATTGATCAAAGCGGTCACTCTTGACGCTACGCGAGAGGTAGGGCTCCTAACTACCAGTCGGAAACAGCAACTAGAAAACTGCCAACCTGGTACCCTTACAACGAAGAAACGTTACCACCGACCACGCACATCGCAGGAAAATCGCATAAGTACCATTACTGAGGTCTGAGGAGAAAAAGAGAGCCGGAGACCACATCCTGAACAGGGAACAAGAGATGAGCCTCTACACCTGTTCAATGAACGTGGGTGGAGTGTGAGCCGGGCGATAGAAGGGTCTATTTACTCCAATTAAAAAAAGAAAAGTTTCAACGTAGTTAAAGTTGAAACTACCTGAAATATTAAATTAAATTACAAATTAAATTACACATTATATATTAAAAACTTTGACAAATAATATCTCACTAAACATGAAAGGAAAATATTAAAACATAGCAAAAATTTGATTTCATTCATGCCAACCTAATTTTAAAAAATAACCCTTTAAGGAGAGACTATTTTAAAAAGCATTGCTAGTGACTATAAACACGCGCTAAAAACATTACTCATACACACGCACATATACTCTTATATGAACTAACCTTACTGTCCAACATACACCGAGGCAGACAAGCGTTTTTATCACACATGACTATTGTACACCTTTTCGTTGAAAATGTTTCTCACACATATTTTCTAAATTATCTGTTGTTTCAATACATGTAACACGTATCTCATCAATAAGAACTAACGCAAAATTATCTTAGCTTAATATACCTCTAGGCTAAAGTTGTATTTGGAAAATACAAACATTTTAGAATTATGTATAAAAAAGAATTTCCATTTTATTAGACTGACCTGAAGACAACAGAAAATATGTGAAAGTAATGTTTTTATTGAAAACGCACTTCTATTACGCATCAAAAATTCCCGACCAGCTGGCCTACAACGACTCAATATTTTTTTCACAATGTATGTTGGTGAAACTATCAATATATATTTTATGTGGACGTATTAAATTAAAAATGACTTATGATCTTTTAAATTTTGCAACAAAGATTAACGTACGAAACTCTCCTATGAATTCGGCTTTTTCTTAACTTTGTTTGAAAATTATATCCATTTAAATTTAAAATCCGGTTTGCTACAAACAAAAGCGACACCACTGTAGCTAATTGGGACCTTCTTTTCATAAGCCGTTGTCATATGTGGAGAGAAAAGAAACGGGTTATTTCCGTTGATTCTGATATCATACAAAATTATTGTTCGTTTCTCTGCTAAACAGACTGATAGATCTACTGATATTCCATTGAGTTAATCGAAAAGAAAAGATGTCAAAAGTTCAACAACTTAGGAGAGACATTTCCTCTCTGTGACAAGGAAGACAAAATATTTCATTTATTCTCAGCCATATAATCACTTAATTTTTTTTTCATTTGTTTGCGTGTTAAGCAGAATCTTCCTGTTTATAAACATGGCGGACATTTCTTTGTTCTCGCATACAATAAAAAACGGAAAACCTGGCAAGAAGGTCTATGCCGCATCCTACTAAGCTTTCTATTATTCAATGTCAAATACATTTTTAAATGTGTTTTTTTAATCTTTTATATTAACATTTTCATTCGACAAGAATAATCACTCAGTACATAGTATAAATTTAACCCATTATTTTCAAATAAATTAACAAATGTCTGCAGCTAAAGATTAAAGATTAAACGGTCGAAACAATAAGAGATAGATGGATGGGTCAAGTCTTAGACAGATAGATTCATACATCGGACTGTCGTTTTTCCAACCATCTATCTCAGTGTATTTCTAAATTTATTCATATATATATATATATATATATATATATATATATTATTATTATTATTATTATTATGGTCATCCGCAGACAGATCTGTATCACAGTTCATCAATACGGTTAGACTCCGATTGCTACACAACCCAGGCTCGAAACCCGACCGATTTGGCGTCAGTCGGCGACTCTACCCCTGAGCCACGGGGCGTTCGGTGGAAGAAGGCAGTCATTTTAGCGCATATCATATTACGCGCCCAATAGCTAGAGTGCTCAAATTCATTTTTACTGAATGAGCGATGCGTACACGCTAGAGTGGCTACTGTTTTTTCAAAGTCTACCTTTCTTCTAGAGTGCTCAATCAGGATGTGAGAGCGTATAGATAGATAGATAGATAGAGAAAAAGTTATTTAGACTTTTCTTAATATCGTTCTGATCTTTATGCTCGCTACTGTGTGTGTATATATATATATATATATATATATATATATATTATAAATTATGTTTTAGAACATGTACATAATTGTTTCTATATATGTCCTCTTCTCTACAATCACATGTTTGTTTCAATGTTGGGATTCCAACATATCATCGGGAGGAAAGAGTATATATGTATACAGTAGCGAGCATAAAGATCAGAACGATATTAAAAAAAGTCTAAATATGTAATAAATTTTTATCTTAATGCTTCAAAGAACATTTTATCAAGGAAAAAAGGATATAAAAGTAAATTATATAATTCCAAAATATAAAGTTCAATAAATTTATTTTGATAAAGTTATAAGAATAATTATATAACTTTCATCTAAGTACTGAAGACCAATGGCGAAACAAGGCTGATGCTATAGAATGCTTCACAAAAAGAAAAAAAGAAAAAGGAATGCATGTAACACTGCAGTGCGGACTGCTGGCCCTCAAGCCAGATCCTGGTCGAAACGGCACAAGATGTGACGCCTCAGGCCGGGCTGGCTGTCTGTCTAATGTGACGCTCGTTCTCGCTGACGGTCGTGACGTTCCCATTTGTGACACTGCCACCCGGTTGTAAGGTTGGTTTGGTCGCTGTTGCTGGTCGTGACGATCCCGCCCGATGACGTCGCCACAAAAGCTGGATTACAGGAAGTCTTTTGCAACAACGGGTCACTGTCCCACGTTGTTATTAGATCCCAGAGGTCTCGTCTTGCAATCTTAATAGTCGTCCCTTTTAGCCAGTCTAGACACTGGTGTACACTTGTGGTTTGAAAAAAAATAAATAAATAAACACGGCACCAAAAAAATAAATAAATAAAATAAATGAACGAAGTCGGACACGCCTGGAGAGCTACGTAGAATGTCTTTATATAAAGAAAAAACAATGTCTTTCTTTTCCCAAGAATACAGTTGTCGAAAATTATATACAATCGTCGAAAATGATTTTTACAACGGAGAGAGAAAGTTCGCCAAAAGCATCATAGCTTCTAATCGTTAAACGAAATGTTTTGTCTAAGTTTCGTTTGCGCTGAAATAAACAGATATCTTCAAATATTCGCCAAAGTCTTTTCTCGTATCTCATTAAAGTATTTTCATTAATTCTCTATTATCAGGATTGTCAATTTTCCTATGTAACTTCTAAAAGGGCAAAGTTCTTATGGGTCCTTATCGGAGTTTAATGGAGTTTGCCGAAGTTGAGCGAACGAAGAATCAGAATTTTCGATTCACCCGTGATTAAAAAAAATAGCAATAACGTTCTTTTGGGATTCATGTCGATGGCGCATTTTTCCAAATTAACTTCTTTGAGTCAATTTGCGGCAGGCTTCATTCGAAATTAATTCTTTAGCCATAAGTTCCATGGTGGGCGACCAGCCGTGGGTCATGGCTCCCCGGCTGGGGCCATTTTCCCCAGCCGCTACATTTCGACTGATAGCAGCTCCAACTCAACAAACTGTCACCCAACTCACAAACTCTGACTTTTCGTGTCGAGCATCTATTTTTATAACCAATTTCGAACCTCTCTGGGGATCCGGCCGGCTCACAATCTTCGGCCAATGAAAATCGGTCTCCGCCCACTCGATTGCGGATGTCTTAGCTCGACCAATGAGATTATGGCAACTCACATCGAACTGAATCCAGCTCCGGTAACTTCGGACTGTTGGGCTAAACAGTGGCCTTGTCCCTCGGGTGACCTTATCAA
>JBBBDQ010001504.1:1767500-1975000 GCA_037127315.1 Ascarosepion bandense
CAAAAGATAATTTATCCAGTACAATTTCTGGTATTTAGTGTTATTTTTCTATTTGATGTTAAAAGCACATCTTTTGTGTCAAGAAGAAATAAATTTTAAAAGGCCTTTTTGCATAAAATATTTTTTTTAAAAAACTGGTATCTCACTTCACAAAATGTTTTCATCTGTTAATATAGTCTACGTCATTCTGCTAGTATCTGAATGCTTAGTATCTTAGTATCATTCTGCTAGTATCTGAATGCTTATTTCAAGAACAGAATAACATGAAAAAAGTTTAGAATTACTTTAGAATCTTTCCTTCTATCTGGCCAGTCAGTATCAGGTTCTCCAAGCTCTCCTTCCTTATTGCATGGCTCAGGAACTTCAGTTGTCTCTTCCTGATGCTCAGTATTAATTTCCTTTTTGTTGTCATTCTTTCCAACATCTCATCGTTGCTTACATGCTCAATCCACGATATCCGCAGCATCCTTCTGTAGAACCACATTTCCGCTGCTTCAAGTTTTGTCCTCATTTTTGATGATATTGTCCAGCATTCACTACCGTATTGAAGAACTGACATCACATAGCAATTCAGCACTCTTTTCTTTGTTTCTAGTGAAATTTTCCTGTGTGTTAGTACTTTACTCAGCTTCTGGAATGCGTCCTTTGCCATGCCAATTCGCCTTTGTATCTCTGTGTCGCACTTTCCATCTCCTGTTAGAACACTTCCTAGGTATTTAAATTTTTGTAATTGCTTGATTCTGGTATCCTTCACCTGTATTTGGCATTTTGGGTTGCACCTTTTTTGACGACCTGCTGCTACTACTACCCTAGACCTTACCTTATGAAATAACTCACCTATAACACACTGTATACACCGAAACACACACACACACACACATATATATATATATATATATATACACACACGCCTAGGGACACATGATACCATAAAAGGTATGTAAATATATACATATAAAATGATCACAAAGTGGAAAAAATAAAATAAAATAAAATAAATAAATAAAACAAAATAAAAATATATCTAAAATAAAGTAAAATAAAATAAAATACAAGAAGTATATGAACATAAACACGCACACATGACACAGTCACGGACCCGCACACACAATATAAAGCAGATAGATAAAACAACATTCATAAAACAAACCCTTTTCCACTTTGGCAAAAGTCAAACTGTTAGGTAAACGCATACTTAGATAAACCACATATTAAAGCAGACTGATATCATCAGATCAGAAAAAGGTCCCAACTGTGAATCACACACATACATATACCATAAACACACACACACATACATGCTCTAACACACTTACACAGGCACGCACACACAAGCACTCACTACATTTAATGACAGCAGCAGCAGCAGCCAGAAATGACCATTCGTTGAAAGGCACGAATTCTGAAGATGTCATTCTGAAGATGAGATTTTAATCTCGAAATAGTAATGTATAATAAATAGGTAATACCCAAAAACTTCTTTACCTTCCTTTATTTTACTAAACGCATTGTGACAGCCTTCAAGACCTAACCATACACCTAATATACACGATGCTTCAAGCAAATTCCAATCTTTCCTGTATATATATATATACATTATTTTTTTATCGATACTCGTATTTAAGTAGATATTCTGTTTTTTAATTAAACAATATTATATATTTATATCTATCGGCCTGATTATTTACGATAAATTGTTATAATGAAAATGTGTGCCATTCGGCAGGATTTGAACCTGCGACCCCTATTTACATAGGGGAAGCTACCTGGCAATGTCTTAGACCTCTCGACCACGAATAGCCTCCAGTCTAAACGAGGTTTTTATCAAGCCTATATAACACAATTTTCGATTCATCGCAAACAACCGTATCTGCTCTTAAATGTCTCGTAATGTCAACGAATGTAAACATGTTACGGAAATTAACGAATTTTAACGAAACTTGGTTATAAAGAACCGACAATATATATATATATATATATATATATATATATATATAAAATGGAATTGTCCAACGCTGTACTTTAATTAGATTAATCTTGAGCTACGCGAATAAGAAAGTCTTGAAATATTAGCATTAATAAAATTTATACAGCTGACCCCGGATTTGAACCCGATAATACTTTAACAATCAAGTAAGAAGCGTTTCTTTTGACAAACCGGTAAATTCATCTTTGATTTTGTTTAATGAAAGAATGGGGAATGGTGAAGTTCGGACACTTTCTGTCTATGTTCCTTGTCAAAATTCCATCTAATAATTCGATTACGTGCCGTCATTCGATAATAACTAATCAAATATAGTCGCCATTTATGCTCCAAGCAATCGTATATTTCTTATTTAAATTTGCCCACATAGGTAAACTTTGATCTAAATTAATGGGAAATAAAATCACTATTTGCTTGAACTTTCCGTTTACCTAGTGATTTAAACAAATATTGTTCAATATCTTCAGAAAAAAATAGTGTCTATTCAAGGAATACGCATTCAAGCAAGTGGTGTCCTTTACACAGGCACCTATCTGAAAATGAATATAGCAGACGATTTCCAATAATACGAATGCGCTTTTGGATATTATAGTACGTTTTCTTCTATGTGCCTTAAAATTCAGGATTTTAGTGATCATGGTTCTCCACAATTTCCTGTCCTTAGTAACGCTTAATAATTCTTTTCTTTTTGTTATCTATATATATATAAAAGGCAAGATGTGTGTGTGTGTGTGTGTGTGTGTGTGTGTGTGTGTGTGTGTGTGTATGTGTGTGTGTGTGTGTGTCTGTCTGTCTGTCTGTCTGTATGTGATTTATATGACTCACATAAATATTCTTTAGACTTTCGGTCAGGTCATGGGTTGCTTATTTTTTCCGATTTCCCCCTGATATCGGAAATCGATACCCCGATATCCTATCGGGTCTTATCAAAATCAGGTTTTCAGCCCTTTTATTTTGGTTTTTTCTTGGGGTTTTGCTCTAAGTAGGTATAATTATAGTTCTTAGTCTCAGCCATGATACCATTTACTCAGAAGACTTATTTAAAATTCAGTTTGCCACGGAAAACTTATTTGACATCGATACCGGAAATCAAAATTTGACTTACATTCATTCATTATTCTTTCAATCTACGGTTTCGCTTTGACTGAAGGCAATTATTGCTTTTTAGTCTTTCGTGCCAACGTCCAAAGAGTCTGAGCTCCAGGACCATGGATAAGCTTTCATTACACCCGAGCAACGCCGGTCTATACTGCTACTCTTTTCTAAAACCTGTTCCTCCATCCATTTACTCAAGCTCATTCTTCTTCTTCTTCTTCTTCTTCTTCTTCTTCTTCTTCTTCTTCTTCTTCTTCTTCTTCTTCTTCTTCTTCTATGTGCCATGTCCATTCAGGACGTTGTCGATCATGGCAATACACAGTTTTCTGTCTTTTTGTTATCTCACCTAAAAGTTTGTTTCCTCCACCCATTTATTAAAGTTCATTTTTTTCTTCTACGTTCGCTGTCCTTTCAGGACGTTGGCAATCACGGTTCTCCGCAATTTCCTATCCGTTGTAGGTCTAAATTAATGGTGTTTGTTTTTTTTTTGGTTTTTTTTTTTGTTTTTTTTTGGTTTTTTGTTATCCCTGTTCTTTCGTTCATTTGTTGAAGCTCACTAGGTAAGTTATGCGTCTATACCATTAGCGACTATATTGCCACCTTGTGAAAATATGCAGAATTAGTTTAGGTTGGGAAAATGTTTTCACTATCTTCAAAGGAATTACAGGACAAAAATTCCATCTGAAACGTGACAGACGTTAAAAAAACTTACTTAGCTTGTTAAGACACAAGTTCAAATTGAGTTTTTATGAATCTTAGAAATGGAGAGTTTCTTTTCCTTTAAAAATAATCATTTCAAATTCGATATTGTTACATGAATGAAACACAGGGCTATTTACAGAAAGGAGAAATGTCAGAATTTATTCATTCCGTTCATATCTGTCTATTCTAGTCTCTTCATATCTCCCTCTTTCTCTCTCCCTTCTCTCTCTCTCTCTCTCTCTCTCTCTCTCTATATATATATATATATATATATATATATATATATACGAGTGAATAAGGAATGAAGAAAAATTTAATACGTCCAAAACATTAATTTAAAACAATGCTCGATATATAATATATAAAGCTGTGAATATTTATTATATAATTATATTTTAGAACATGTACAATTTTTTAATGTATGTTCTAAGAAAAGAGGTCTTCCATTCCTTTCCACACCACCTGATGAGACATTAGAAGTCCAATGTCGAAACAAAATGTACAATTTATAGTGGATATATATTTTTTTTAAATTTGCACATGTTCTAAAATATAATTTATAATATATATATATATATATATATATATATATATATATATTTATGAATTATATGTGCATTGCGACACAGCAAATTTCTATGCTTCAAGATTCTCATCATCAGGCAATGTTAAATATTGGTTTTCATAATATAAATGTATGGGGATTCAAAACCATAAAACCTTGGATCCACTTCACCTGGATATATATATATATATATATATATATATATATATATATATACTGTGCATTTGGACAACAATCTCCATTTTATACAGATTTCATTGGAACAGATATTATCATTATGTTTTTTTATATAATTTTTTCTTGTGTTCGTATATAATTTTTTTTCGGAACTCAAATTATATAAGAATCGTCCAAAGTTTTTGAACTTTCGAGCGCTTTTGGCTATACTTTTAGCCATTATTAAAAAAAAATTATGCATATAGAGTCATGTGTATGCTATGTTCCTACTACAGTAAGCACATTGTTACTGTGTTCATAATTGATTTTATTAAGTGTAGGATTTCTTTTCTTTTTATTAGTAATGCCTTCATTATTTTTAATCGTCTTTTGCCTGTGGATGATGCTATTATGTATGTATTATCAACGAGGATATCACGAATAGTTCCTGGAAGATCTCGACGTGTGTTTAAATGCGATTGGATGGAACTGTTGTGAGAAAGGTGTAATTCTTATATAATTTGATTTCCGAAAAGAAAAAAGTTATACAAACACATGAAAAATTATAAAAAAACTTGATAATACCTTGTCTGTCATTTTCAATGAAACATATATATATATATATATATATATATATATATATATACGTATGTGTGAGTGTATTTCATTCCATTCATATCTATCTCTCCTAGATTTTTCGTATCTATCTATCTATCTATCTATCTATCCACCTTATTTGGTTTCTATCTATCTATCTATCTATCTATCTATCTATCTATCTATCTATCTATCTATCTATCCACCTTATTTGGTTTCTATCTATCTATCTATCTATCTATCTATCTATCTATCTATCTATCTATCTATCTGTGTATTCGGTAGGAATAGCTGTCACTTTCTCATTATCAAGCAGCTCTCAAAATTATCAAAGTGCAAATGCAGGTGAAACCGTTCAAGCAACAAAAGTGATAGTTTTCCTTGACATAATTCCCTCATGTTCTCTGAGAAAACACTTTGTTTTATGGGCGGATCTATACTAAAAATGAAATAAATATTTATTTTGAGATTTCCTGAACATTATAAAATAAGTAAAGCCTCACAAAAGTTTAACTGGGTTGTCGTCCTTCTGAGGAAACCTCTCTTCTTCATTGAGCTAATACTCAACTCTGAATAACGCCATCTATGATCTATCGACGACACGATGTCCTTCTTCATTACATTCTCATCTGATTACATATTTCACTCTTTGTTTGAACGCTTAGAAGTAGAAAACAATGTTTTTTTCCTACGGATATTATAAAATTATTTGATCTTTCTTCGCCATTATTAGAACGAAGTTGGTTTATCAAATTATGAGATGCAGTTTCATTTGGCATTTTCAATAGCAATATATGCTCGAGTGCTATTAAAACAGAATTAGACACATCTATTTTCAATTATCAATGTTTATTTGACGATCTAACAGAAACTTAACAATACAACAAGAGAATTTATATATAGTCCTAGAGGGATATGACAAACTTCCATTTTTCTTATTTACAGTTGTCCTAAAATCGTCATCTTTACTGTGATAATCGTAATGTTTCAGTCACTGTATCATCCTGCATTCTTCAGATGTCAGTCGATATAGATAATCTTCAAAGAATTTCGAAGTGAATCCTTTATTCAGTCTAGAGAGGTAAAACCGTGGCCTACAGTTTGACGTGAGATCTACCACCCGTTCCGACTATAGCGTGAGGTCTACCGCAGCATCGATCTTTAATATCATATATAAACTTAGATTGAAATTTATATATTTATATTATAGGTAGAGGGGTAAAAATAAACACGCTATCAAATACAATACATATAATTATTTTATCGATAAACACTTTGTATAGTTTTAAGGAATGGCATGAATAGACCATTGGAATTTTTCTCATCATTTTCCAGCAGAAAAGACTGACAGGAACAGCTGACTACCAATATCTCGTATTTTCTTGAGAATCATCGTTTTAGCATCCAACTACGATCGCTCAGGTGCCTGAGTGTGCCCCTGTCGCTGGTGATTCACTATTGAATGTTGGTAACCCATAGCATTTAGATTAGTATAAGCAGGCCACTCATCTGAATGTTTCACCGAACCATCTGCACATTCACCTTTCAATAATAGGGATTAGAGTGTTTTGCTCACGCTGTTCCACCAAAAAGTACCGACAGTCTGAGCCTGATGGCCACATAAGGGGAGGGGCACGGTAGCCCTACGCACTGCATCTGGGTAGACAATATATTGAGGTAGACCTCACACTATAATAACACTCGAAAAATCAGATAAAATGAATAATGTTATGTTTTTAAACAAAATCAATTCTTTTATCTGTCTCTTGCACTGTAAGAGAAACCGAAAACACTCGTTTACCATAACACATTTCACATGCAATGTTTAATCGGTTAATCTGCGTGAAAGCATGTTTGTCAATTCCAGAAAAAAAAACTTCAATCAACATTTAACTTCAATTGCTTTTGTGGCATCATCCGATTCGGTCATTAAAAAGTAAGCCATACCGATCGCGTGTAAAAGGATGATTTTAGGAGCTAGTTTTTACCCAATCGATAAAACGAGAGAAAAAAAAGGAAAAGCTATTATTTTACAAATGAAATCACGATAATGAAAAGATGGAGTTAAAATAAAGTTATGAACCATGATGTAATTATAAAAAACTGACATCTATACATGCGCACGGGAAGTACACTTAGACGCTAAGCTAATGTAAATACAGTTCATCGAAGCGGTGATTGATCGTTACTTTTTTAAGGAAGTTATCCAATCATTTCTTGATGTTCCCGTATTTCATTATTTAGCGATATCGTTTAACATTTTTGTTTATTTCAACAACACTAGAGAGCCACTCAAGGTAGTGATGTACTAAATGAACCTGTGGCAAAGGTGTACAAGAATAAATAAAAAAACAAAGTCTTAAATAGTTTGTTCATTTCCCGACAGACCTCTTCTGTGTGTTCGGCATGTAAACTTGGGTGCCCATATGTGTCTGTGCTTATTTGCTTATTTTGATCTAAGGAATACATATTAGAATTAACTAAAACAGGGATTGAAAAAAAAATATCCTGACAACCGACAAATATCAAAGATTTTTCTGATAAAAATTTCAAGCAATACAAGACCCAAGAACCATTCAAGGTAGACAGTTATTGAACAAGTTGTTGGAAGAAGGTCAAAAGAGGAAGTAAGAAAGGTATCTTATGAGCATTAGTAGGTTAGATAACGGTTGATCCTAGACGTAAAGATTAGAACATCTTCCTTACCAATGGAATATGAAGAGAATGAGGAAGAATCAACACAGTGTATGTGACATGATGGGTCTTAGGCAACCCAAGCATGGCGATAAAGCCACGAAGATTCATGGGGTTACTGAGTGTAAAAGAATATAAAACAAAGAAAAACATTACTGAGAGGAGTGAATAATAAAAGAACTGGAATTAAGAAGACAGAGGATAACGATTGATGTTGCGTTTAAATTTTGAAGATAAAAATGAATGCAAAGCAAGAAACCAGAAGAGAGTTCCACGAGCAAGAGAAGATACTTTTAGCATAGAACTTGCGTATACATCTATCAATTTTAAGAAGAAAATTATAGCAGCTAACTGCCAATTTAGTCAGTTAAATGCATTATGTGATACGCGTTTGGGCGATCATGTCGCGAAAGAGACATGACTGACTGGGTAGAAGATTATCCCGCAGTTGGTTGCCATTGCATTCTACGGTAAACTGGTTGCCAGCCAAAGTTATAGAACCCAATCTGTACTGTTATTTGACTCATAGCTAGAAGGGGAAGAGATGTATTATACTATTAAGTAGTAATTAGTGAGGGGTCAGTTTATTACTTAATAACAATGTAAAATGATCCCCCATTTTATGACCAGCAGAAGCCTTAATCATGATTCCAACTATTATATTCAGTTAAGGGACATACGTGATACACGCTTGGGTGATCATGTCTCGAAAGAGACATGACTTGGCTGAAGATTTTTCCGCAATATGTGTTATATATCGCCGTACGACGACAAAACAATAAACACGCATATATAAAAATATAAGGTTATATTTTTATTAATGACGACGAACCGTGTGGAATAGAGAACGGAAGGGTGAGAGCGCACATAGAATGGGTTGACGGGAGTGTAGTCTTGCCTGTGGTGTTTCTTGCCTGGCCGTTCTCTGCTGGCGAATCCGTGTGTCGAGGTCTTTATATAGTCTTCTAGAACCGGGACTTTCCTTCCGGTTTTGCCTCGCCCACGCAACGCCCACGTAATTCCCAGAGACACCTGTTCTGTTTGCCTCCGTAATCATTTCCGCCGCTGTCGGAAATAAGGTCAAACGACATCCGCTCCGGCCTCGACAGGATGTATTTCACAAACACCTGTCTTGTCGTTCGCCGACCCCTTCACCGACGGGAAACACCATCGCTTGCATCACTTCCTCGGGTGGGGCCAGATTGTTATATTACATATGTTTTCATTGCTCTCTGCAATAAAGTGATGGCCAACCCAGGCTATAGAATAGCATCGGTCATGTTATTTAACCCATAGCTGGAGGGAGAATCGATGTATTAATATTTTTCCTAAGTTTATTTGCGTGTATGTGAATGCAACGAATTCAACTACTGATCTCAAATTTATAAGCCGTTGTACCAAAGAGTAAAACTCATCAGAATAATAACCATGAAAACATTAGCAGAAAATGTACAAGTCCTTGCTAAGTTATGGGGAAAGAAAAGTGACTGAAGCCAGGTCAAGATGGATAATATTGCGGATTCTTTTTCATCAAGAATCACTCATTACATAGCAGACGAACCAGACTAGATGTAATAACAACATTCAATATATGGACGAATGGTAGACTTATATATTTGTGGAAGATTGTTTAAATTGTCTAGCGTTGCACAATGAACCAACTTTTTAGCAGCAAATCTTTTTATCAGCAACTGATTCAATATAATCGTTCTATTCCATGCCATTACGAAAAAAATTTCCTTCACTATGAAGGATAATTTATAATAATCATTTTTCAGCAATGTCTTTACTGGTACCAACACGCAACTTGTGACAATATTATTGTTTCAGTTTGACTAAAACTTTAATACTTTGACTAAACAGCTGAAGTGATTTTCAGTGGGAAAAAACGATTTAAGATTCTCCTTTACTTCCATATCGTGTGACTTCTCCTCCGAGACGCCTTATGTGAATTCAACCAAAATCGGGTAAATTGTGGATCAAGGTCCGAACCTTTGATGTACACAAAATGTTTTCGAATCAATGTAGTGGGTTGTCAAAAATCAACGACAAACAAAATTTCGGGTGGTCTTTTGCGCACTTTTATGCATTTCTCCAAGACTCTTCTCTTAAACTCCACTAAAACTGAGTCACTGGTAGATCAAGATCTGATGCCTTGATATGGGAACAAAAATATAAATTGACACACAAGGTGCAACAAAACTAAATGGAAAATGTTGCTTTTGCTATCGTTTATTTCTCCCAAACGGTAAGTTGTATTCTAATAAGAATCGAGTCTTTTTTGTAACTTCTGCCTTATCATATTGCATAACAGTTTAACGTTTTCTACAAGGTGGCAATCCCTCCGAAGTTTCAGGGACAATGCATCCACTTCTGCCTCACAACGTCATCGCATCACATTACAGCTTCCGTAACGCCCGCTTCCATTCTTCGAATTGTACATACATCATTCCCGTTTATTAGTAAAGTTACTTCACATTTTTTAATCAATAAGGCAATTGCATGTTTCCAACGTATGTATCCTTGCTATAACCGACAACCATGTAAAGATTCTTCCAGAAACTAAGATGAAGAGTGAGGATAAGATATCCATTATATATTCAGAAAACACCAAGCAAGTTATCATGTTAGAATTAACAGTCCCATGGGAAGAAAATATGGACGAAGCCTACGAAAGAAAACTTGCGAAATATTTACTGATGATAGAGGAATATAAAAAACGCGGTTGGCGAGCCCAGTGCGAATCGATTGAAGAGGCTTTGTTGGGCGGTTTCTATGTAAGATGTTACCAAAATTAAGTGTAACAGGCTTGGCAAAAAACAAAACTATTCGCTCAGTTACATTGGCAACGGAAGAGGCTTCGAGACGGCTTTGGTTGAAGACATCAAGTGAGTGGTAGTCAGGAAGGAAATGAAAGGAAAATACGGTATACATATACATTTTTCCTATATATCTATTTTTTGTTGTCTTTCAACGACATCACCATCAAGTATATCAGACGGTATGAACGGATCCTACACAAAATTAATAGACAAAACTTGTCTATATTATTCAATGAAATCTGCATTAATGAAAAAATGCTGCCAAAATACACACACAATATATATATATATATATATGTTTTTTTCTTTGGTTTTTAATTTTTAATTTTTTGTGTGGGGTGGTCCTGTGTATGACCTAAAACTACATCTGACAATAGAGCCTTGACCAGGAGACAAAATTTGGGTACCTCGAACCATTGTTACCTACGGGTGACCCTTGGCTAGGATCTAGCACCAGTTTGCCCCCTGCAAGGGTTACGGTATTTTTTTTAACATTGCCTGAATATTAACATGAATGAAAGTGGGGATAAGTGTAAGCAGAATGTGATGTTTGACAGCATTTCTTTGTGTGCGCGAGTGGGTATATGTGTCTTGGGAGTGGGGAATCAAATCTCCACTTACCACTTCAAGCCAAACACGCTGCCACGTTCACGATCATAGATAGACGGAAAATTGAGGCTCGGTTTCCTTCCTTTTTTATGGAAGAGGGTACGCTACTGGTGAACTGGAAATCATCCGCGATTGGACAAATTGCAAAGTCGTATGGTGTTCGAAAATGGAAAAGTTGCACCTGACAGAAAGTACACAAGTCGATAACTGATAAGAGAGAGAGAGAGAGGTATGATGTTCAAAGACCCGAAACCCCTAATGAACCTCGACTAGAAACATCAATGATGATGTGTACTGAAGCATCAAATAGATGTATTTTACGAACATGCCTCGTTTTGTAATTTGCACTTCACTAGAAGCGAATACTTACAAAACGTAGATTAGCATGACAAAATGAATAGCACATATAACATAAAAAACGAAGCAATGATATAATCAAGATATTAAAATTGTATACTTCTTCTATGTGCCTTGTCCTTTCAGGACGTAGGCGATTATGGCTTTCCACTTTCTCTATCCCTTGTAGCTCTTAACACCTTTTCAACTGTTACCCCTCCCAAACCTTGCTCCACGATCCATCTGCTAAAGTCCATCAAGTGTGTCACGGGCTCTATTTCTCTGTTTCTTTCCCTCTAACCGTCCGGTGTATATCAGATTCTCCAAGCCCTCCTTCCTCATTACATGTCCCAGAAACTTTGTAAAAGTATAATTTCTTTATAAAATGTTTTACTAAATTTTCTTTTTAAATTTCAATCGACGATAATGCTGACTGTTTGGTCGATGAATACTGAATGCTTTCCCTTATCGCTTTCATGACTGGTCACGATGACGTAACGATAAATATTCAATTTTTCTGAATTTTACGTCTACGTAAAAATCATCCTTGCTTTGTCGGCCAAGACAGATTTTGTATATTTGTAATTACATCAACACACACACACACATATATATATATATATATATATATATGAAGAGGTTTCTCTTTTAACTAAGCAACACTGAAATGAAAAAACCTCTCCACATTAATTCAATTAACGTTCTATGTTCATAACGAGCACGTTATGACAAAAACCTGCTTTCTCAAAATGCCTCTCTATCAGTAGACTACTGAAAAATAACCATTTTTGCACTATGCACCATTATAATTTAATACTACAACTACAAACACAAACATACACACATATACACATACACACACACACACATACATACATATATATATATATATATATATATATATATATATATACACAATGTTTTCCTGTTTTTCAATATTACACACACATATATATATATATATATATATATATATATATGTATATATATATCTATCTATGGGGGGTGTATATATTCCAGATTATAACCATACACATATGCATATACATACATATAAACACACACAGACACAGCCAAACACACACACTTCGTTTTTTTTTTTTAATCTGGGTGAACTACTGATTGGTGGTGCAGTAGATATCTACCCGGAACAACAAATCGGGGAGCCGAGTTTGAGTTCCAGTTAAATTCCTTGCATTTACTTACGCACAAATACCCTTAAGAAAGGTATTAATCCGTCTCTTCCCTCCAATTATAGCTTAAATTATAGGACAGATTGGGTTCTATAACCTTGGTGGGCAACCAGTCTGCTGCAAAAAACAATGGCAACCTACAGTGGGATAAACTTCTGCCCAGTCAGGCATGTCATATTTGAGACATGATCGCTCAAAGCGTGTATCACATATGGTACTTAACTGAGTTACTGAAATACTGACTTACATGAAGGCACCTTTCTTTTCTTTTAGTAGTTCTTTCAAATTCTATCGAACGATTCTCTCACTGATTTCCTTTTTAAAATCAAAAGGTCGTTTACTTTCAACCCATCATTTAATTTTTCTTTTCTTTTTTTTTTGTTTTTATTTCTTTTTAATTTTTTCTAACTCATAAAAATGCTTTTAAAGGCTCCTCAATAACACTTTTCAAATCTTTTCATCCATCACAAAGTGTATTTGTATCTCGGTCGATTAGAGAAATATGGACCGTATGTTTTTTTGTAATGTTTTATCGTGCTTTACTATCACTCATCGTCAAAAACTGGATACCAATTAGAAAAAGTTAATTACAAGCTGACGATCTCTATTCATGCTCCTATTTATATTATTCTCAAGGAGGTATACCTTGCGTAGCACAAGAGTTAAGAGCCTGTATCTCAATCCGTAAGAAGTAGAAAACATGTAGGCAAATATTAGTCATATTTATTCAAACACAACACACACACACACACTCACATATATATATATATATATATTGATGCATGTTTCATTAAATAATATAGACAAGTTTGGTCTATCTATTTTATGTAAATTCTTTTCATATCGTCTGATATGATTAATAGCATTATCGTTGAAAGAAGAAAAAAAATCACAATGTTAATGCATGTTTTTTATCCTTTCTGAGCTTTCAGCTTACATCAGCCATTATCAAAGATGACAATTATATTAAGAGTATTAAACAGTTCACGGACGAACAATAGTAGTAGTAGTCTATTTTGTTGAATATGTGCGTGCGTTCTGGAAGCGAAAATCAAAAGTGGTTAATACTAATGGAAGTACATCCTACGGTTAGAAATTTACTTATAAAAAATGCTTTATATTAAAGTAGAGCATAGATATATAGTTATTAATATCACTATAATAATAGCATATTGCAACTTAATAGCTCAGGCAGTGTGATTCATTTACTTTGTTATATATATATATATATATATATATATATATATATAGAGAGAGAGAGAGAGAGAGAGATTTTTTAAAATTAAAATGTAATTAAATTAAAATAAAAGCAGTCATCAAATGAGATGAATAAAGTTGGGTGGAAGTTATTACATTTTAAAAGAATTCAGTGTGTTCAGAAAACTTGTCAGAGGACACTTAGGTCAAAACATAACAGTGACAGTATTTCATACTTAAACACAATCTTCAGGCCAACTTAATATATATATATATATATATATATATATATATATATATATATATATTATTATTATTATTATTATTATTATTATTATTATTATTCCATACTGCAACTTGATAGATATAAAGTTTCAGTGTTTAATACACCATCATCAGACAGGAAAATGTGGCAAATTTACTTTGTAATATATATATATATATATATATATAAAGAGAGAGAGAGAGAGAGAGAGAGAGAGAGAGAGAGAGAGAGTGATAGAGATTTTTAAAAAGTTTAATTAAATTAAACTTAAATAAAGAAGAACTTGAAATGAGATGAATAAATTGGGGTGGAAGGTTATTACATTTTAAAAGAATTGAATACATGAATTCTTACACAAAATATATCCGTGTTTTGCCAAAGAAAAACAGACACGTCAAAAGTTTAAATCAAGAATAAGACAGTAGCATAGAATATAAATATTTCCTGAAAGGATTTTGTCAACATAAAATATCCAAACAGATAAGAAAGAATATAAGTGAAATTTTAGAAACCAAAATACTTGATAAAAATGATAAAATATCACTTAAAAAGTTTATATATATATATATATATATATCCCGTCCGATCACCGAAGTTAAGCAACATCAAGCCTGGTCAATACTTAGTGGGTGACCATTTGGGAATATCAGGTGCTTTAAACGTAAGGACCAAGAATGGTTCTCCAGGGTTGGGTGCAGCGCTAACAACCCTGCCCCGTAAAAAACAGTTTGTATAAGCAACAAAAGTTTGCTGCTCTATGCGCCATCTGGGTATGATCATTCCCTTTTAATTTTTACCAATCTTTTGCTTTTTATATTCTATATTCTTTTTATATAACTGTTGCATATTCTTGTTTAGAAAACCACACAATATAATAATAACCAAAACAGATATGTGAGGAAAAATGTAAGTATATTGAATAAAAGACATACAACGTGTACACGGTTAGTAGATTCAGGAATACTTGTTAGTAGGAGTCAAATATATACACGAAGTAAGTCCGGTAATAAATCTATATTTCTTGCTGACCAACGAGCGGCGGTTCAAGTGCAATGACAAACACCAACTCTAACAACAACAACCCGTTCTGTGTAGAAAAGATTATTTGTATACCATGGAAGAGTCCATAGAGTGTGTGAAAAGAGCTGACTCCCCAACAATAACTAAGTAAATTAACAGCATTAGTTGTTGGTGTATTAAACACAAAAACATTATAGCTAATTTGCAGCAGGCTATAACAATAACAATAATAATAATAATTATATATATATATGTGTGTGTGTGTGTGTGTGTGTGTGTGTGTGTGTGTGTGTGTGTGTGTGTGTACGCATCGCTCATTCAGTAATGGATTAGAGCACTCTGGCTATTTGGAGGGTATAATAACAATATACATGCTTAAAAGTCTGCCTTCTTCTACCGAATGCCCATAACCCAGGGGTAGAATGGCCGACTGACGCCAATTCCGTCGGGTTTCAATCCTGGGTAAAAATCAATCGGATGTCTAACCGTACTGATGAGCTGTGATACAGTGAAACAGATCTTTCTGCGGATGACTATATATACTGTAATAGTTGTTACAATGGCTTATAAATTCATAGTATCATTACACAAAAAATGTCGCGTTTCGAAGCTGACCATGTGTCTTGGCCGCTTCTTCTTCGGGTGATCAAGTTGGTCAGCTTCGAAACGCGAAAACTTTGTGTCGTGATACTATGAATTTATAAACCATTGTAACAACTATTACTATATAACGCTCTACGTTTGTATCGAGCATTCTTTATAAAAGTAAATGAATGAACAACAGGTTAAAAAGCCTACGAGTTCTACAACTTAGTTACAATATATATATATATATATATATATATATATTAGTCATTCACATACGAGTCTGTTTCGCTGTATCACAGCTCATCAGTGTGGCTAGACACATCCACTTGCTTCTGGCCGGAATTGTTAAATATTACAGACAATGAATGTCTATTATGTTTAATCATGAGCCGTTCTAAACATTTGGGTTTTAATTTCAAATGAAAATGAAGACAAGAATTGTCCAATATCTGGACATTTTTTATTGTGCCAAGTCTAATCTTTCGACTTACATGAGCCATCTACAGAGAGGTTACAGGGACATGAAGATATCCACCATCAAAGATTATATAATGGAAAATATTCAAAAGTTCTACCATATAACTGTAAACACTTTTTAAGACAAATGTGCACTGGTCTAGATTTATTATGACCCAAAAACTAAGTAATTAATATATATATATATATATATATATATATATATATATATATAAAGGCAGTTAAATGAAAAAGTGAATGAATAAGAATACAAAAAAATCATCAAGATATTTATCCAAGGAAAGGACACTACAATCATTGTCTCCGAAAAAGGACATAAAAGTCTTATCCTGAATAAGGAGACAAACAATAGTAACAATACCACTTATAAGCTGTGGTCAATAAAGTTTATGAAAAAATTGATGAACATAAAATAGTGTCCGAGATGTAACAGCTAAACTAATTAATTAGAAAGTTATTTATTAATGATAATAACTGATCAAGATAATGAAATTAAATTACCCTGTCTACAGGAACTACTTCTACGAAACGAAACGAAACAAAGCAGACTTTCTCATATCTGGGATTCGATGCGTTTCCCATAGGCAAGAATATAGTAAAAATTGTAACCCAACTTCTTGAAAACCTTCTCCATTCACATGTAGAATATCAATTGTTCACTGAAAAAATGTATTGAGTTATCAAATGTGGAAGCAACCCCCTCCTTTTGTATGTAAACTAAAGAAATTGAAGAATCCTAACGTAGAAGCCAAATTGCAATACAATAGATTCTTGAACGATCCGAACTTGAGAGAAAAATCCATGGACAGTGTGAAAAGATGATTGGAGGAACAAAATGGAAAGGAAGATTCGAAATGAGATACACTAAGAGAAGCTTTTCTGACACTAGCAAACGACATCATCCCAAAAGGGTCAAGGAAAAACGAATGGATCACAAACGCGATTCTCGACATTCTTAAAATGAAACAGAAAACAATGTCATTACATGGAACAGAATACAGAAAACTACACAAAGAAATAAGGAACAAATGCAGACAGAGTAAAGAAGAATGGCTCAACTAATAAAATGTACAGAAATCGAGAGACAGAATGTCAAAGATAAAGGAAATATGCATAAAAAATTTAAAAGAACTAATAAAACAAAAGACATGTTCATCAACACGATGCATAAAATTCAAGGACGTAACGCTCTTATTTGGGAAAAGAAAAATATCCGGCCGTGTATTGAATACTGCTGCCACATCTGGTCGGGTGCCCCTGCTATTCTCCTCGGGCTTCTTGACAAAATACAACAGAGAATCTGCAATGAGATCGATGCCGACTTGACAGACCTCCTGCAGTCACTCTCTCACCGGCACAAAGCGGCTTCCCTGTGTCTCTTCTACAAATACTTTCACGGATTCTGCTCCGATGATCTTAGCTCACTGGTAACCCCCTATATATTCAACTAGGTCCCACTCTTTTACTGTGAAACCAATAAAATGTAAACGCAAATTCTACTCCAACAGCTTCTTTTCTCGCACTTCCCGCCTGTGGAATTCCATTCCATTTACTTGCTTCTCCGACAGCTACAATCTCCAAGAATATAAATATAGAGTCAATATTCTTCTCTTATCTCACTAACCTTCATCCTCTCTCTCATGATACTTTCTCCGACCATTCCACTCTCATCAGTATTCTAATTCTTCTCTTACCCACTTCCTGACACCCCCATAGCCTGTCACTCTTTCTCATAACTTTCCTCCTATGTAAACCCCTGCAAAACAGTGGCAATAAAATGCCTTGCTTGGGAGGATATGATTATAAAAAAAAATTATATACTTTCATAACGTGGATATAAAATGGGGTATCAATTCTATATCACAATCAATATATAAACTGATCCCATACTTTGTCGCCACATTCATACTTTTCTTACCTACTTCCTGACACCCCCATAACCTGTCACTCTTTCTCATAACTTTCCTTCTGTGTAACCCCCTGCAAAACAGTGGCAATAAAATGCCTTGCTTGGGACGATATGATTATAAAAAAAATTCTACATTTTAAAACTTGGACAGAAAATGGGGGATCAATTCTACATTGCAATCAATATATAAACTGATCCCTCTCTTTATGGTCACAGTCATCCTTCTCTTAGCCACTTCCTGACACCCCCTATAACCTGTCATTCTTTCTCATAACTTTCCTCCTATGTAACCCCCTGCAAAACAGTGGCAATAAAATGCCTTGCTTGGGACGATATGATTATAAAAAAAAATTATATATTTTAAAACGTGGATATAAAATGGGGGATCAATTCTACATTACAATCAATATACAAACTGATCCCTCACGTTATGGTCACATTCATCCTTCTCTTAGCCACTTCCTGATACCCCCTATAACCTGTCATTCTTTCTCATAACTTTCCTCCTATGTAACCCCCTGCAAAACAGTGGCAATAAAATGCCTTGCTTGGGACGACATGATTACAAAAAAAACTGCCCTAAGAAACGAGGTGCAAACTAAAATTAATTCTACCGAACAATCAGCTCATGGAGCCAAATACCAAAACTCATCATCCGAATTCTGATGAATTTAGCCCGCAGAAGAATCAGGACAGAGATAGAACAAGAACAGTGCAGATTCGTCAAAGACACCAGAACAAGGAATGCGATATTTATGCTCAGGATGTCATCAGAAAAAGCACTACAAATGCAGAAGAAGGTGCACTAGGCAAAGGCGTTCGACAAAGTACACCACAAAGATCTGTTATAGCTGCTCAGCAACCTTAACATATTCGTTTAAGACATTAGAACAACCAAGAATCTATACTGGCTGAAAGCCGCTTGCATACAGGCAGGAAATTAATTCAACTGATATAGAAAACAGAGATTGTGTAAGACAAACATGTGTCTTCTGACCGGGTTTATTCAAGCTATACTGCGAGACAGTTCTGAGACATATCAACACCTCCATGGGTCATTAAATGTTAAAATCTAAATGTATAGTAGACAATTTTCATATGGTTTTAATTATTTTTTCAGATAATAATGATTTAGTAATACAAGTCTTACTAAATGAACCAATAGTGGTGGCGGGATGGATTCATAACTTTCCCGGGTGTATTTGTGCTAAAGTGAATATAATAACCTCAGTTATAATTGGAACTCGGTTCACTGATTAACAGTTTCAAAACCATTATCAATTGCACCACACTCGCATCCAATTTAGAGCACCTGCTATTCCCAAGCGGTCACCCAGTCTCGACGTTGCTTAACTTCGGTCACTGTACGGAAATCGGTGTTTCAACGTGAGACTGTCGTAAGATTACAGTGTTGAACACATATATATATGTGTGTGTGTGTGTGTGTGTGTGTGTGTGTGTGTGTGTGAAGGAGAGAGACAGACAGACAGAGAGAGAGAGAGAAAGAAATAGGTATCTGTCTTCTTTCCCCTTCTTACTTCCTTAAATTCAAAAATTGTTAATACTACCCTATCTTTTTTTCTGTGTATGGATGACTTTTTTTTACTTCTACCGGTATAAAATCTTTTAACACATTTGAATTTGAGGAAATAAAATTTTGCTTAAAAGCGAGGATTTCTTCGTAGAAATGGTTATCCAACGGATTTAAAAATCAAAATTTTCGTTTTATTTTGTATATATATATATATATATATATATATATATATATATAGTAGATAACCTAAAGAGCTAACAAACCTACCTAGGTTTCACCTAACCGGATCTTCAGGGAAGCCTTCCCTGAAGACCCGGTTAGGGGAAACCTTCCCTGAAGATCCGGTCAGGGGAAACCTAGGTAGGTTTGTTGGCTCTTTAGGTTATCTACTTTGTCTGCTCTGCTTACGTATTGAGCGCTTTTTTTGTTATAGATTACTCATCTCTGGTTTTTTAGGGGGGCTACGTACTTTGACTGATGTTCACGTGCTTAGTTCTTTCTTTTTTTACATTCATTTTTCCTTCCGCGTATATACTCGGATGCTTTTTCGAAACGAGTATAGTGATAAGTTTACATTTATATATATATATATATATATATATATATATATATATATATATATGTGTGTGTGTGTGTGTGTGTGTGTGTGTGTGTGTTTAGGCAGCATTTTTTGTGTATGTTTCATTAAATAATATAGACACATTTTCTCTATTGATTTTATGTAAATTCTTTCTATATCGTCTAATAAGCTTGATACTATTATCATTAAAAGAAGAAAGAAAATCACAATATTATATATAAATGTGCGTATATATTTAGTGTATTGAGGCAGCAGAAAATTTTCTAAATGTATACTGTTAATAGACAATGAATGTCTATTATGATTAGTCTGTTATCGTTGCATAGCAGTGTTTTATAGATAAAATCATCTTTGATGGGGTATGTCTTTATGGTAAGGTCCCTGTAACTTCTCTGAAGGTGGCTCATGTGAGCCGAAAGCTTAGAACCAGCATAATAAAAAACATTTTCCAAATGTCGAAAACTTTTCAAATTAAAGGCAAAATTCGATGTTTAGAACGGCTCATGATTAAACATAATAGACATTCATTGTCCGTTATATTTAACAGTGTATATATATATATATATATATGTGTGTGTGTGTGCGTGTGTGTGTGTGTGTGCAAACAGCCAAAAATAACACACACACAAACACACACACACACACGCACATATATATATATATATATATATATATATATATACTGCTAAATATAACGGACAATGAATGTCTATTATGTTTAATCATGAGCCGTTCTAAACATCGAACTTTGCCATATATATATATATATATATATACATATATGTGTGTGTGTGTGTATGTGTGTGTGTGTGTGTGTGTGTGTGTGTAAACAGGCAAAAATAACACACACACACACACACACATATATATATATATATGGTAGAAGAAGAATTACAAATATAAAATGGTGTTCGCGTAATGTTACCAGGTTTTGCGCCTCAAATTACGTAAACTATACTTGAAGAAACGCCACTTCAAATTCTTTACACGTCATACGCTTCAGAAAATATTTCACAAGCGCGAACTTCCAAGATTAGGCGAGAATCTTAGAGCGGCAGTTTTGGGCCCATTTACGAGAAAAGACTTGTTTTTCAACAACGGTTTAAATGACAACGAAAGAAACTGTAATCCTCGCCGGATGGATGCTCTGATAAAAAGCGAAAAAAAAAAAGAAAAAAAAATGAAAGCGGGACGTACGAACAGCGTAGATTGGGGGTGAGTGTCGGACTCGAAGTAATGGTTAGGGGGACAGGAAGCAAATCCTTGGCGGCACTGGATCGGAAATGGTTAATGAGCCGAGTCAGTGTAGATAATTGTTCTAAGAAGTTCTGTCGGTTGTCTCATTTGCTCCTGGCTTCCAAATCTTCTTGAAAGCCTCGGGAAAAGATAGAGAGACTTTAAAAAGAAATAGAAAAAATAAAAGAATTTTAAAAAGAATACACTTACTTGCTAAAATTATTTTGAAGCTAACCAAAATATTTGGAGCTGAGAATTTCTATTTTATGACTGTTTGCCGAAAAATGTTAACTTTTATTTTACCTAGTAATACTATCAATTCGCTGCATTCACTTACGCGCAAATACCCTTAGGAAAGGTATGAATCTATCTCTTCTCCCCCCAACTATGGTTTAAATAACATATAGATTGAGTTCTATAGCCTTGGTTGGCAACCAGTCTAAGGTAGAAAGAAATGGCAACCTGATGCGGGAAAATATTTTGCCTAGTCAGTCATGGATCGAAAGAGACATGATTGCCCAAGCATGTATCACGTATGGCACTTAATTGACGGACTGAATACTATCATAAATATCATTGATTTGAATTTTACAAAGATATTCATTCGTTCGCAACGTTTCTTGGGCGAGTAAAGCTGGTGAAGTTCATCCCTCTCCAGGTTAAACCACATCTGAGATTGTCGAAACTTGAAAGCTTGACTCGGTTATGGGAACGTGACCGTTTATTTCATCGGGGAAACTTTCCGCTCTGACCGTTGACATCCGTTTCGGCAGGTCCGACTTCCATTGAGCTAGTTGACGACAAGAAGGTTCGACCTTCATTGGGGAATTCCGTTTTTACATTCGCTGACTGTAAAACATAACTCCCAATTTGTAAATATTTAAAAAGCAAAAAAAAATATGTGAATGTGGAATTGACGTTTTGAAGAAGCAGAGGATCAGCTTAACGAGTTTTAGAAATATTTCCGAATCGGATAATAATTGATATATGAATGAATAATTATAAATTATATCTTTCAAAAATGTTGTGTTTCGAAATACTTTTTGTAGAATGGGACGTGATTTTCCCCGTAAGGGAAAAAATACAGATCAATGAATCTGAGACAACATAAAAACAAATTCAGTAGTTTTACACAACAAAAGGACATGGCATTTTGAGAAAGAGTCAGTCTTCTCAATGCTATACGTGATATACGCTTGGGCGATCATATCTCGAAAGAGACATGACTGACTGGGCAGAAAATTATCCCGCAGTAGGTTGCCATTGCTTTCTGCGGTAGACTGGTTGCCGACCAAGGCTATAGAACCCAATCTGTCCTGTTATTTGTTTCATAGCGAGAGGGGGAAGAGATGCATTATATTATTAAATAGTAATTAGTGGGGGTTCAGTTTATTACTTCATAACAATAGAAAACTGATCCTCCACTTTATGCACAGTAGAAGCCTTACTCATGTTTCCAGCTATTATATTCAGTCAGTCAGTCAGTTAAGTGCCATACGTGATATACGCTTGGGCGATCATGTCTCGAAAGAGACATGACTGACTGGGCAGAAGATTATCCCGCAGTAGGTTGCCATTGCTTTCTGCGGTAGACTGGTTGCCAACCAAGGCTATAGACCCAATGTGTCCTGTTATTTGACTCATAGCTAGAGTGGGGAGAGATGGATTAAGTAGTAATTAGTGGGGGATCAGTTTATTACTTCATAACGATAGAAAACCGATCCCCCACTTTCTGACCAGTAGAAGCTTTAATCATGTTTCCAACTATTATATTCAGTCAGTCAGTTAAGTGCCATATGTGATACACGCTTTGGGCGATCATATATAGAGATATATAGTATATAGAATCCAATATGTCCTGCTATTTAACCCATAACTGGAATGAATAGACGGATTAATACCTTTCCAAGGTATTTGCGAGTAAGTGAATGCAATGAATTCGGCTGGAATTCGAACTCGGCTCTCCGATTTCTCGTTTCGAGCCGATATCCAATAAAGAGTGATAAATGATATACAAAGCTGTGATCCTTTTATACTTCGGGTACCGCTTGAAGGCTCACTAAATTGCATAACTGTGTATCGGGAGCTGAAGGCATTAACACTTATAGTTTCCATACAACATGGATTTAAAATACAGCTTTTCCAGTTCAGTTACACTTGTTCGAGAAAAATATAAATTTTGTGCACATCCAGAATCATCTAGATTTTTTTTTCTTTCTAAATTCTCATGATGAAACAGTGACTACCCCACCAAAATGTACCTCATGTTCCTCAAAATATTTTGTTCCCGCCATGAAATGGTATGAATATTTAAAGCGTGAGATTCACTATTTATTTTAGAAATGACTTTATCCACCCTGCTAAAGAGTGATAGTTTATTAAAGGAATCTCTCAACTTTTTTTACTTACAAAATTTTAAATTGGAAATATAATAACACTTTTTATGTTATTCTGAATTTTCTTGTTGATATTAAATTAAACTAAATTAAAGAAAATTCCATTCACCTTGAATAATTATGGATTTTAGTTTATCACATGTACCAAAAAATTCTATTTCTACTTTTGTCAGTATATATATATATATATATATATATATATACCACTTCAAGGTGTATTTTGCTGAATACTGGTGTTTTAAATTTAAAAAAATATTATGAATTAGAAAGCATCTATCCAAAACACGGCCCTTCACTAAGAATAACACTTGAAATTATAAAAATAACAGATGTACAATAAATCCACGATTTCTTAAAAATTGCTTTATATATATATATATATATATATATATATATATATATATATATAGTCATCCGCAGACAGATCTATCTATTTCGCTGTATCACAGCTCATCAGTACGGTTAGACATCCGATTGCTTTTTAACCCAGGGTTGAAACCCGACTGAATTAGCGTCAGTCGGCGATTCTACCTCTGAGCTATGGGCTCTCTCTCTCTCTCTCTGTCTCTCTCTCTGTCTCTCTCTCTCTCTATATATATATATGGTCATCCGCAGACAGATCTGTTTCGCTGTATGACATCTCATCAGTACGGTTAGACATCCGATTGTTTTTTAACCCAGGGTTGAAACCCGACCGAATTGGCGACAGTCTGCGATTCTACCTCTGAGCTATGAGTGCTCGGCAGAAAGAGGCAGACTTTTAGCGTATCATGTATCATACGCCAGTAACCATATATATATATATATATATGTGTGTGTGTGTGTGTGTGTGTGTGTGTGTGTGTGTGTGTGTGTGTGTATGTGTATTAAAAACGACCAATAAGGAGAATTTTATTAGTTTTTGATTTAAATTTTCCAATATTCTTACATATTTCTTTCTTACTAGTGATAAAAAGTGTAAAAATGTTCTGTAATTTTCGAATTTCAAATCGATTTCAGCCACTTCACAAGCCATTTTCATGAATGTTATTTTTCCGGAATTTTTATTATGTTCTCATGTTTGACTGTAATATAATTGTTGTGTTTTTGTGCTGTTGAAAATGAGAGTTCATTAAAGCTGTGACGTGATGAGTGCAGCAGGGCGTCGCCTGACTGTCTATCTATCAAAAAAAGAAAAAGATTAAAAACTCCATTTCTAGTCAAATAATGTAAGGTTGATGGTAGGACTAAATTGCTTGATATATTGCGCCTCTTATACCGAGATGTCTTTGATATTGTATTTTTAACCAAAACTTTTTCTTAAGGGTTCTTGTAAGTTATGAGTTCAACAAAAAATTATTTCACGTGATGCAACGTCAAAAGGTTCGTAAACGTTTTCTCTTTGTTATCATCCTATAGGATTCCAGTCGATATTTCATCTGCATTTGATCTTGAACACACACACACACACACACACACACACACACACACACACACACACACACACACACACACACACAACATATGTTATAATATCACTTCAAAAGTAGCCATTTTGTTTCGACACTATCCGTGTCTTACCAAGTGATAAAATGTCTACATTTGTCGTGATATTATAACATATTTATGTTATAAATTCTAAATAAATATTATTCACTGTACTTTATATTCAACACTTTTTAAGAATAGAGTTTCTTTAGATACGGAATTTTACTCCATTCATCCCTACCCTATATACATATATATATATATATATATATATATATATATATATATATATATATATATATATGTGCGTGTGTGTGTGTGTGTGTGTGTGTGTGTGTGTGTGTGTGTGTGTGTGTGTGTGTGGTGAGGCAAATGTCGCGTGCATTGTAAGGATAATTCATTAAAAGTATAATTACACATTATTTTTTTTAATTTCCTATTTATTTAATTGTTATAAAAAACTGTTCACAATGTCTTCCTTCTGTTTCAAAACACATTTCAATTCTTTGCCTCCATGATTCATTAACACGTTAGAGAGTTTTCTTCTGTCATTTTCCTGCATTTATATTTAATTTTTTTTCAAGTTCCTCAATATTTCTTGGGCGCATCTGATAAACATCTTATTTCAATTGGCCCCACAAAAAATCCAAGAGCGTGATTTCTGGTGACCTCGGGGGTGCCACTCAACTGGACCTCTTCGACCTACCCATTTGTTACGGAAATGTTCATTTAGAAAGTCACGCACAATCAAAGCAAGATGTGGCAGGGCTCCAACCTGTTAAAAAAAACAGGATCACTCATTTTCAACAATCTTACTTTGTCAAAATTCTGGAAAGTAAGAAAATAGCAAATCAAATTCGACATTTAAAACATGATTAATTACTTAACCCCTATGGTGAGCAACTTTTGTCTCAACCTGTGTATATATCTTTTTTGTCTGTCATATTTAATAAAATAGGTTTAAAAGAAAAAGTTCTGTTCAAATATACATTAATATATATATATATATATATATATATATATATATATATATATTTATTTATTTATTTATTTATTTATATATATATATATATATATATATATATATATATATATATATATATATATATATATATATATATATATATATATATATATATATATATATATATATATATATATATATATATATATATATATATATATATATATATATTTATTTATATACATATATATATATATATATATATATATATATATAAAGAATTAAGCTGTGATGATGCTTAGTACCAAAGTTGCCGCTTTTTCAATGACTCACTGCTAAAAAGATATTTTATCAATTTTTTTGTCATAAAATACTCGATATCGAGATAAAGATAAAACGCTAATAACATCTTTGTGTAGAAGTCTGTTCCTTATCTGAGCATATATATATATATATATATATATATATATAAAGCAAAGATTTCGATATTTAAATCCGTTGAATAGCCATTTCTACGAGGAAATCCTCGATTCTTCAGCAACGGCGAAAAGAAAATTTTATTTACTCAAATTCAAATGTGTTAAAAGATTTTATACCGGTGGAAGTTAAAAAACATCATCCATACACAGGAAAATAAAATGAGGTAGGATTAACAATTTTTCAATTGAAGGAAGTAAAAAGGGGAAAGCAGACAGAAACCTATCGCTCATATTATAAGACATAACCCTCACCCATACAAGAGTCAAAAGTTTAAAAGTTAAAATTTAGTCATGTCATATATATATATATATATATATATATATATATATAACATATCGTACGCATAGAGTTGGTGTTAAAAATACAAAATTATATCTAACATGAAAGTGAATACGAAGCAGAAATGTTATTCCTTCATTTGCAAAAAAATGCCTCTATTGTTATCCGTCAACATTGTTAAATGTTTACAGAGTCCAAATAGTCGGTGTGACCACAGTTAGAAGGTTGTTAATTAATTTCAGCAATAGCGATAACAATGTATTTGAAAATTGGTTTATCTACATTTGTGAAAATCTTTACGAGTGCAATTATGCTGACTCTGATTCATCACTGTGAAAAATGCATTACTAGTTGTAGTGACTAAGTTAAAAAGCGTATTTTTGACTAAAAACAAACTATATTCAACTTTAATTATGGGGCAAAGTTTATTTTAGTTTCCGTTGAAATAAACAGAAGACATTAATTTTTTAGTGTCCCCGCGTATAATATCAAAGATCATATCAAAAATATATTTTCCTCTTAAAACTGAAATTATTACAAAGAATATCTCAAAAATTACCTGAAAGTCATATAAAAATATAATGGCGGCTCGAGAAAATTTGAAAAAGGTTGCGGTTTTCTGATAAATTATTTCCACCACCTCTATTTACACAATTATGTTCAATAATAAATTCATTGATTTAGGAATAACAACGGAAAGTATATATATCAATGCTAGTCGATATTATAGTCAGTGTGATATACTTAACATCAGGAAGAGAGTGCTAAAGTTTCTGGGACACGTCATGAGGCTTGGAGAATCTGATACTCAGAGGGCGGATAAAGAGAAAGCGAGACAGGGGAAAACAGCGCGTGACATACTTGATAAGCTTAAGCAAATGGTTGGAAGAGCAGGTTTGGAAGAAATAACAGGACAAATTATATTAAGAGCGACAAAGAACAGGAAGAAGTGGCGCGCCATGTTCGGAAGGGACACGGTATATAAAAGAAGAAGAAAGCCATGATTTTGCTGATGACTGCATAGTGTATGCTATGCTATTCCAATATGAACAGAGAAAAAAAGTCTGGTGTAATTTTTTTAACCAGAATCAACCAACGGGCTAGATGAGGTCATCGGATCAGGCGGCCATTTTTGACATCGGAAACAAGATGACTGAGAAAGGTTTAATTGTTATTCTTAACGACACAGCTGATATCTAACTGGAGGTGATAAGTGAAAAATGAAAATTTTATTGTTTTTCTGTATTTTTCTAACAAACTCGTGCGGAATATATCCAAACAATGTAAGCCGAAACACATCTGTGGAATGTCAGAAAAGGTTGTCACAAACGAAAAGAACGGAATTTTGTGTATTCAAGCGTCTTTGACAAGTTCAAATGTTGAGTTGATTTGTTGCCGGAGAGAAAAAGACAATTGATTAATTATGAGAAATGACTAAATTATGATTTCCCTGAGAAAGGAATTGCGGCATAAACAGGTAAAGAGAAACTGGCCTTAGTGGTTATACAAAGGGAAAGAAGACAGAAGTCACTCCGCCCCAAAGTTGGAGGCGAGAGTGATTTCATTGGCCACAAGAGCCAGATCTAGATTTGCATAGACACCCAGTGTCCGTCATTCCCCGCACCAGTAAAACAGGGACAAGTATAAATACAGAGCCCCGAGGGGGTCAAAAGCAGTTCCCATCGGCTCTCGGCCCAGAGATGTAATGACGAAGATAGGCGCTAAGCCATTGGGCGCCCACCGTAGGGCCAGCCGACTCCCATAGAGTTCCTGGCTGAAGATGTACAGAGACAGAGATAATTGTCACGCCGTTGGGTGCCAACCGTAGAGAAGCCTACCGCTGACCGACAGAAATGAGTTGACGTCTTGAAACGGTCAACCAGAATTTATAGACAGATGAGAAATGATTTTGCAACAAAGTCTTGAAACAGCCAACCAGAGTTAAAGACAAAAGTGATTTTGCAGACGAAGTTTGAAACGACCAACCAAGGTTAAAGACTGACGAGAATTGATTTTGCAGACAAAGCCATTTGAGTCCCAGCTCAGGTCTGAGCTTTGGTGTGAAGTGAAAAAAGACATTTCGAATCGCCACAAATTTAAAACTCCAATTGGAGTGAAGTGATATTGACAACCAGAAACTTGAATTAAGAAAAAAACGCCTCGCAAATTATTACTTAGAGAAAGTGGTCAAAACTTCCGTTCCATTGCCAGTTTGGTAGGAACAGGGTTTGTGAAGAAGACAATTGGTGATTATTTTACTCTATTTTTTTTTTTTTTTGTGTGTGTGTGTGTAAAAACTTTCTACAACTTATTCAGGCGTCATTCTATTTATTTTTGGTGCCATTTCGTTTACCCAATTGTGCGTGCGTATCCAGCTTGGTTTGAGTTGGTGGAAAGACATCTAACGAGAATTCCACATGACTTCATTGAGCTCAAATTTCACAACGTGGGTAAGGGAGATCAGTGTTGGAAGAGTCAACCCGAAGACCAGCTACTGAATCTATGCCATCAACAACAATCGCTGCGACGGAACGTCACGGGGCTCCATAATGTTTTAAATTCAAAGTTGTCTTTCTTTAAGAGTGATTGCCAACTACAGCTATGCTGCTATTTAACCCATACCTGGGTGATAAGAGATGGCATTATACATTTTCCAAGTGTACGCGTACGTTTAAGTAAATGTAACGAACAGGGCTGGAATTCGAAACTGCTGACCATTAAATCGCCTGCACATGCAACTGCATATTTTATTAAAATCTGATTATCTTGATTTAGGTGAATTTTATTAAAAATGTGCGTCTAGTTTTTAATTGCAAATTGCGCACATTAAAAATAAGTGATTTATCCATGAGTCAATTTATTTCCTAACGGAGTGTAGACTCTATGCATATATTCAAGGAATGAAAAATTGCAGCCTTCAACCTTGATTTAAAAAAGCGAATAAGACGCTATACTACCATTTAAATTAATCATGATTATTTGCCGTTGGTATCCTTCATATTTAGGTATGTATATGAAAAAATATTTCCATAAGCAAGATATATATATATATTAGTAATTATAAGTTATAGGAAATAAATAGGCTTATTTAAAATATGTAACATTTTTGTTATTTTGGAGGAGTCTACAGTCTGCTAGCCTCTTTGGCAAAGCAATCTCAATCTCTTTTTTTCTCTTACCTCTTTCTCAACTTCTCTTTTCTCTCCCTCTTTCCCTTTCTCTCGCCTTCTCTATCTCTCTCTTGAAACAAATTAATATTTAATTCATATATATTTGGGAATTAAACGTTCACTTACCTTGTTTCTAGTCTGACTAACGCGGAGATTACATCTACTAGGCTGGAGAATTTTGTTTTACATATTCCATCCCAAGCAGGACAAGAAAGCCTCTAAGATACAAGGGATTACTGAATGTGAGAGAATATGAGAAAAACATAATTAAAGAGAGAATTTAAAAAAACAGCAATTAAAAAGACAGAAGATAACGATTGACATTGCAATTAATTTTTTGAAGTTGACTTGGAAGTAAGAAAAGAAATGCAAAAGAAGAAACTGTTAGCATAAAACCTACGGTCATCATCCAACCAATTGTTGCGCTTAAATTCGTTAATTAAGATTTGATCGTAGAAGCGATTTTTATTTTTTCAATAATAATATTTTATTTAAATTACGTTAATTTTTTTAAAAAGACGTTAACCTCTGGCAGAAACATACTTAAACTTAAGTCTGGCACTAACGAGCGTTGTATCTACCAAACTTGACGTCTGGAAGATAAGTTTAAAAAGACGTTACCTTATCAAAACAATGACGTTAACATTAATAATGCAATGAATAAATTTAGCACATGAAGGCTCATTGCTAGAATTGAAATTTTCAAGGTAAACATGTTCTCCAAGATTTCCGAAAGTTCTGCGTCACAGCGCAATCTTTTTTCCAGTCTTAAATCCTTTCTCACAGCACTCGTCCCAAAATATATAAAAAATGTACGAGAAATATGTAGATTAACTATTATATTAAATTATATAATATAAACTGTAACAATTGGCACTTGATATTTTATATAAAGGTTTGTTGGGTAACCTCCAAAATTTTTTTTGCTTTTGGTTCTCAAATAAATCCCTTTCCCATTCATATTTCAAATGCAGAGGAAAGCCTGACATAAAATACTGCGATAGTTATAGTCATTCTTTGTCAACAAAGAAAAGAGTTGTTAAAATTTCCACATAGATCGCGACGTTAAGGTGTATTAGATGCAGTTAAAAACGAAGAGAAATTTCAGGAAAAAAAGCTAATGTATATCTACAAAAGTGGATGTTGTGTAAGTATTTGTTTGCTTGATAGATTCGACTTAGCGTCTGCATTTTGCAGTCTAGCTCGACGGGAGTTGCGCTCAGATGTAGATCAAAATTTTAGAACGCTAACGACACCTTGAAATTTGTCAGAAAGCTAAAATTAAGGGTTAGAAAATATATATTATCACCCCACAAATCAAGGATCAGTTTATGTATTGATTATAATATGGAATCGATCATCCCCCTCTGTATTATCTATATCTATATATGTTGCCCCTCCCCCTCCCACCCTAATCCAATAGATACATTCTAAATTGATATCTATATCTATAAAAGTGACTAGGGTGGACGTTGCTTAAGTATTTGTTATGTAAATTCATCATATGTTTTTTATTCTTATTATTCCTTAAACTACCCGAGTGAAACCGGGCAAAACTGATAGTTTTAATGTATAAAACGCACCTGACGTTAGAACTAAGGAAATTGCTTGATAACTAATGCATCATTTTTTCATTGCAAATAGTCGTTGTTCAAGACAAGAAAATAAAAAATAAAAAAAACAATGATTATTTTCAAGTTATGGCCTCCTTTTTAACCACTTCTCATAATATCTTTTATTTTATTACATTTTTTCTTCAATTACACCTCCCTGATATATATATATATATATATATATATATATATATATATAGATATATGTATATAGCATTTTCTGGTGTTAAAAAAACAGTACTAAATATAATACGAACTGTAAAATTATTTTTTTTATAAATATCAATATTGTGAAAGCCAGAATTGCAATGCAGGTGGCCAACCATTATATATATATATATATATATATATATATATATATTTGTAAATATATGTGAAAAGTGTATTATTATATTATAAATATCAATATAAATATATATATATATTTGTAAATATATATATATATATATATATATATATATATATATATATATATTATAAATTATGTTTTAGACCATGTACATAATTTCTTCTATATATGTCCTCTTCTCTACAATCATATGGCTGTTTCAGTCTTTGGACTTCAAACGCATTTTCGGGAGAAGTAATGATGATGCGTTTGAAGTCCAAACACTGAAACAGCCATATGATTGTAGAGAAGAGGACATATATAGAAGAAATTATGTACATGTTCTAAAACATAATTTATAATAAATATTCACAGCTCTATACATCATATATCAAGCACTGTTTTAAATTAATGTTTTGGAAGGAAAAAAGATTTTTTTCTCTCCTCATTCTATATTCACTCTGATATATATATATATATATATATATATATATATATAATGGCTGGCCACCCGCATTCGAAGATACACGTCTACCAGGGTAGATAACTAATCATCATTGCAGAAGCCTCCTTAGGCCCACTTGAGTTTGTTCAACACTCTCAGAGCCCACCTGTGATTTATATGTTGAGTGAACATTACTTACATTTTTATGGCAAAGATTGCGTTATCTAGCATGAGCAACAGTCTGATCAACGCCATGACGCACAGATACTCGGTCACGATATATATATATATATATATATATATATAATCATTTCTTTCCCCCCAGCAAGGCAAAACTGCCAAAAGGGTTACTGAATATGAAACAATATATATTTTTATGTAATTACTAATCATTAATTTTTATATAATTATTATGAATTAGAAATTATACGAATTATCGAGGAATTCATAAGAATTCTCGAGGAATTCATAAAAATTCTCGAGGAATTCATAAAAATTCTCGAGGAATTCATAAGAATTAATGATGAATTAAGATGACAAGATAACGATTTATGTTAGATTTTAATTTTTGAAGACCAAATGTGAATGGGAAGCAAAATACCGGACTAAATTCTACGAGCAAGAAGTGTGAGGGAAGAAATTGTGGGCATAGGACTTACGGTTACATCTAGCAATTTCAAATTAACGAGGCTTGTTTAAAAAAATATGACGTTTTTGTTATAGTTGGGCGAGTTTGCAGTCTACTAGCTTTTTGGGCAAAGCAATTTTTCTTCTTCTCCCTCTCCCCCCCCACTGTCTCCCTCTCTCTCTCTCTCTCTCTCTCTCTCTCTTCTTGTGTGTGTGTTTCTCTTATGAAACAATTTAATGAAGATTTAATTTATATATATATATATATATATATATATATATATGTATATATATTTCTGAATTTGATTTCCGTTGATTTTTCTACTCCCTAATTTCGAGGAGATTACGTCTAGTAAGCTGGGGATTATTTGAAAATAACATTTCATCCCAGTCAAGACAACAAAGCCTCTGAGACACAAGATGTTACTGGGTGTATGAAAAAAAGAGAAGAAAACATAACTAAAGAACAGAATAATTAAATAAACAAAAATTAAGACGACAGAAGATAACGATTGACATTAAATTTTAATTTTTGAAGATCAAAGGTGAATAGGAAGCAAGAAGTCGGAAATATGCTCCACGTGCAAAAAGTGTGAGAAAAGAAACTGTTAGCATAGAACTTACGGTTACAACTGTACAATACATAGCAATCTAGTACTGCTTCAAGTTTTCTCTTCATATTGATATTGTCCAACATTCGCTGCCGTATTGAAGAACTGACATTCCATAGCAATCTAGTACTCTTTGTTTCTAGTGAAACTTTCTTGTGTCTTAATACTTTTACTCAGTTTCTGGAACGCGTTCTTTGCCATTCCAATTTGCGGGACTTTTTTTTTAAAATACTTTTCTCGCATTTCCTTGTTTAGGATCTAAGCTTCCTGAATAACACTATCTTAATATTGTTTTGATTACTGTAGCATTTTGATTTTGATGCTACTAACTAAAAACTCTCAATCAGGCACATACAAGTAAACACACACACACAAACACACACACACACACAAACACACACACACACACACACACATAACAAAGATTGTTTAGTAAAAAAATGACGCAGCGTATTTCTTGAAAATAACATTTCTAATTCTTCGCAGTTGTAATGCTTGACATCAAGAGACCGAACATTAAAGTAATGAATGACAGTAACAAATAAAATAAATGAATTCTTCAATATATATAAATATTTAAATATTCAATTATTTCTTGTTACTTTTATGTCTAACAATATTAACTCCGGTAAAAGATAGGAATATATAAGCATAAATTTTGTTTCTTTTCACGCACTTCTTGCTTGGGGAACTGCCTTTCGCCCCCATGCTTCCTGGTCAGCTTTAATCTGCAAAAAAGTAAAATGTAATATCAATTGCAATCTACTATCCTCCTGAATACTCTTCCTTTCTTCTCGTTCCTTAATAATGTTTCTTTTCCTAATTCTCCCACACACAGTAACTTCTTTTGTCCTAGTGGTTTTACTGCCTTTCTCGAGGTGAAACCGACTAATATATATATATATATATATATATATATATATATATATATAAAGACAGAAAATCTGAGCAAGAGCCAACAACCTACCAAGGTTTCGTCAGAGAAATTGGTCTTTGTTTGCTCTACTTTCGTAATGAGCGCTTTAGTGTTAAGGTTTTCGTTTTGAGGTTTTTTCTTTCTTACGAGTGCATGACTTTATGTTCGTGTACTTCATTTGTTTCTTTTTTTACTTCCCCTTCTTCCCCCCCCCCCCCCCCCGAGTTCGTTCTCGGTTGGTTGTACAAGACGATTTAAATTATAGCTTAATTAATACTAGTTTCGGCAGAGTTAGTTAGGTTACTATTGGTATTGTTGTTGCTATAGTTAATATTATATATATATATATATAAAACGTAAATAAACCTATATATATATGTGTGTGTATATGTATATAATAATGTAAATAAAGCTATATATATATATATATATATATATATATATAGCTTTATTTACATTATATATATATCTTGATATATAATAATGTAAATAAAGCTATATATATATGCTTCGATGAACAGGTGCTGAAATGGATATTGGCTCGGAATTGTTAATCGGAGAAACTAGTTCCAATTTCAGTTGAGTTTTACTCACTCGGAAAGGAATGAATCAACCTCTTCTCCCCTCAACTATGGATTAATTGGTAACTATTGTATCACAAAATTATTATTATTTTCATAAAATTTATTGCAATATAGAAAGGTTTTCTGGCTTTAAATAAACTGAAAAAGATTGATAAGCAATAAAAACTGTCGGAGTATATCCCTACCAACCAAATCTGGGACTGAATTCACAATTATAATGTCAGGAAATTCACTAATCAAAGCTTTAATCCTCTAGATCAGCGATTCCCAAACAGTGCGACGCGACTCATAGATACCGAGGAAGAGACTAGTAGGTGGGTTGAAATGATTGAAAGATAAACATTTAAAAACAGTTTCTAAAAATTTGTATGCCAAAAATGAATATGATCTCTAAATTCAAAATGTTATTATGGGTTATTGGTAATTGTATGCATGGGTCCCGGTATAAATAGTTATAAATAATTATTGACCGATTTTATCACTGTGATATTTTTGCATTATATCAAGTATTATATTGTTACTAGGGTCTGCAAATTGGAGAAGAGAGTTAAATATGATAATGTTCTGCATTCGAATTCACAGCTATATCCTCCCTTGAACTCTTTCTGTTTTTCCTTTTCAAATTTATTTATTATCACATAACATTTGGTGAGGTTCGAGCAATTTTTTTTATTCTGAAAATACGGCCCAGTGAAAAAAGGTTTGAGAACCACTGCTCTAGACCATTCTTCGAGACTCCATTCTTCGAGACTCCATTCTTCGAGACTCCATTCTTCGAGACTCCCTGAAGGTTAATGTGATCAATAAAAACGGATGAAACAACAAGCGAGACCGCAAAGATAGGATCGTTCATCCAATTACATATAATGTAAATAATGATAATTATTCATTCCTGAATTTCAGATAGAAATTCTATAGATCGATTCAAGAAATTCTTTAAGTCAGTTTGGATAGAATATTGTGTTAAAGAAGTCATTTTAACCAGTAAATGTTTCCTGATCTAAATTTTATGTAGCACTCCCCATTGTTTACGCATTTTGACTTCGAATAATTCATCAATATATGGATCAATGACCAAGATTTGTCACCAAAAAGTAAATTTAAATTCGATTGTACACTATCATATACTCTCTATACTGGCAAGAGTATTGTATTAGTTACAAATACATTAAAATCAATGATTGTCTTCAGAGTTCTCGTCTTTACTATTTGTATCGCTTCAAATTGTTTGTGGGTTTAAATTTACACCTTCCATTTTTTAAGTCTTCTGAAATATTTCGTCTGATATGAGTTCTTTTGATGAGAAACATTTTCAGCCCTTTCGTTTGACAATAGAAAACACTTTGTCTTCATCACAAGAAATAATCAAAAGAACGTGAAAAAGAAAGGAAAAAGTATTTTTACTTTAATCTTGACGTCCGTAATAAATGCTAGGCATTTTTTTTTTTTTTTTGGAAAAACGTTTTACATTTATCGAAATTCGTTGAATATATTGATGAGCGAAGAGACATACTGAGCTAAAAGGGGAGAAATGAAAACAAAGATAAAATGGACAGAACTGAATAGACTGAGAGAGATAGATAGATAGATAGATAGATAGATAGATAGATAGATAGATAGATATGAATAGACTAGATAGATAGATAGATAGATAGATAGATAGATAGATAGATAGATATGAATAGACTGAGATAGATAGATAGATAGATAGATAGATAGATAGATAGATAGATAGATAGATAGAGAGAGAGATAGATAGATATGAATAGACTGAGATAGACAAAGAGATCCGAAGGCGAATTGGCATGGCGAATGGCGCATTCCAGAAACTGAATAGGGTATTAAGAGACAGAAAAATGTCACCATAAACAAAGAAGAGAGTACTGGATTGACGGCAGTTCTTCAATATGACAGTGAAGCTGGACAATATTATCAAAGATGAAAGAAAAACTTGAAGCAACTGAAATGTGGTTCTACAAAAGGATGCTGCGAATATCATGTAAGGAATGATGAGGTTTAGGAAAAGATTGAAACAAAAAGGAAATTAATACTGAGCATCAGGAAGAGAACATCTAAAGTTCCTGGGACATGTAATGAGGAAGGAGGGGTTGGAGAACCTGGTACTAACAAGACAGATAGAGAAAAAAAGACAGAGGAAAGCGTATTTGAAGGGCCTGATCAGATAGATGACAGAACGGGGGTTGCGTGGTGTAACTGGAGAAAGCGTGCTAAGAGCCACCAGGGATAGGGAGACGTGGAAAACCATGATCGCCTACCTTCTGGAAAAATAAATTCGTTTCTTGATTCGAAATTAATAACTAAAATTTTAATGAGACAATTTCATTTCACTGATATACTTATTATTCACCTTTGAATTAAGTGCTTTTGCAAAGAAAGGGAATTAAGTGTCTTTACAAGGAAAGAGATTATGGTGTAAAATGAATCTTTGTCGGATAAACAATGTTTTTTTTTTCCTCATCAACTTTGAATTTATTGATTCAATTTGACAGAAAAAAAGTTTTAAAATAACATGTATAAATTTTTACAAATGGCTCGGTGTTGTAATTCTGAATGAAAAAACTGAATTTTGGAGTCTTCGAGGTTATACTGTCTCATAATCATTTTACTTCGATATCAAAACTAATACCCAAATATTAATTCAAATACACACGTCGAAATAAATTACTCAGAAGTACCATAAAACTACCCGCCAATTCAACAAACAGCCATTTGAGTCTACAACTTGTCAGAATCAACAAATTAACCTTATTTCGTGTTTGATTAGGAATACAAGAAAGTCAGGCCATTTTAAACGAGCGTGAAGTTATTTTCTGCTTGACCAGTGCTTAAATAGACATGAAATTTGTAAACAATTGAATCTCAACTGTTTTGCTTATTGTCGCATTCTTTCATTTTTCAAATAGGAGAATATTATTCATGCCTTGATGGACAGGAATTCTCAGCTCTTGGAGAATGGATGTTCATCATCATTGAATGTTTAGTCTTCTGCTCTTCTCAGGTTTCTGAAAATCTGAGCCATTCCTTGCATAGATATTTTATGAGTTCTGTTAAAAAGAGTATGGATGAATGTGTCTCGAAACGAAAAGAAATGCTTAACATTGAATTGGAATTTTAAAAGCACTGAAGCAGGGAAAACATCTGGATTTTTCAGACTGCTTTTAATTAATATGTAAGCCGGTGTGTAAACCGAGCCTTAAAATTGGTCAAAATCTAGTAGAGTTGTCAAATCGCAAAATATAGCTGCGTTATTTCCATTAGAAAGTCAAGTCCTGAAGTTACAAAGAGTCCAGGTTGATCTACTAATGGAATATTCCACTACACCAGCGCAAGCATAAAAATAGTTTCCAAGTATCTATCGAAAGATATATACAATATCGCCTTGGACACATCAAGGTGGTTTAGTAGCTAGCAAGCTTATCACGCTAGATCAATCTACGACTTATTAGTGAGTTCAATTCTAACTGGGTGCTCTTTAATTTTGGCCTTGTGTCACATCTAAGCTACACTTAATAAATCATTATGCAATATGACCTTACCATCCACACGGAATCACCTACCAAAAGAACGTCACTTATCCGCGGTTGGTCAAATCTCATGAAACCGTATATATTAAACCAAAAGTACATCATTAATAAAGATAAAAGTCATCATTAATAAGAGCATTTTGTATTATCTGATACTGATCAAACTCTGATTTATCAAATGACTTATTTATCAGTTTGATCTTTTTCTCCACACCCAAAACTTTAATTTGTGGGTAACAGAAAATGTGTTCCTCATTGATGGAAACGTGTTGGGTCAGAGTGTTCATCTAATTTTAATTAAATTTTAAAAATGGAGTGCATCCCAAATTAATTATTTTTAGAGATATATCGTATATATTACTACTTATTATTCGTGTATTTCATTTTATATATATATATAAATATATATATATATATAAGCAAATATACCTAGTGAGTCAGACGGACATACCTAGGTTTCACCTAAACAGATCGTCAGGGAGAGCCAGCTTTTCCTGACGATCCCTTTAAGTTAAACCTAGGTAGGTCTGTCTAGCTCACTAGGTATTTTTTACTTATTCCGCTCTACCTAAGTATTGAGCGCTTTTTGTTAGTTGATTACTCGTATTGGTTTTTTTTGTTTTGTTTTTTTGGTGGGTTACGTGCTGACACAGTCCGAACCCTTTTGACTCTTTCTTTTTTAAAACCGTTTTTCTCTTCTTCGTAGATTGTTGGAAGGTTTTTCGACACAAGTATATATAATATATATAATCTCATATATATATATATATATATATATATATATATGAGATTATAACTATACTCGTGTCGAAAAACCTTCCACCAATCTACGAAGAAGAGAAAAAACGGTTTTAAAAAAGAAAGATGCAAAAGGGTTCGGACTGAGTCAGCACGTACCCCACCAAAAAAAAAACAAAAAAAAACAATTTTAATTTTTACGAAAGTTATACGACAATTAACAATTTATCCTTCTCAGCATATATATATATATATATGCTGAGAAGGATAAGTTGTTAATTGTCGTATAACTTTCGTAAAAATTAAAATAATGCTGACATTTAGTTTTAACAAGTATATTAAAATAACAAAATATATCTTGAAATACTAAGGGGAAATTTATTTAATAAAATTGCCAGTGGATTTATCCACAGCATCCAGACTACTTCGAAATCTCCTGCATCTCTTCTAGACCGTCTCCTTGCTTAAGTTGGTGAATGCTGCTATAATCGTTGCTTTCAGTTTATATTTGGTGTGAAAGGAAGTTTTTTTATCTCCCACTCAACTGTGCCTACCCACTTAATAATCATGAGGGCCTAAGTTTGGCGAGGTAGGTGGCCAGATGTAATGGGAGATGTGATGACAGAAATTGTCTAAGTTCTCCTGCTTGTGTAACATGGTGGAGAGTCCTGTTGCCAGACTTAGTTATCTGTATAATGTTATTATAAGACGTAAAATCTGTTTAAGCAAAGACTATAAGTTATAAATTTCTAACAATAATATATACCTTGAAAATAAGAAAATTAAAAATATTAGAATTTTTAAAGAATATTATTTTGAATAATTTGGACAAAAACATGATAGATAGATAGATAGATAGATAGATAGATAGATAGATAGATAGATTAAACCAAATTTTCTAAGCAATAATTTGTTTTAAAATACACTATTTAAGACTATACATAACTGAGTGGATCAATAAATTCGTTGCCTGATGCAAAATTCTTAACAAAAAATTTTATGAGGCAATTTCACTCCACTGATATGATAATTATTCACCTTTGAATTAAAGAATATTATATTTAATAGTTTGGGCAAAAACATGATAGATAGATAGATAGATAGATAGATAGATAGATAGATAGATAGATAGATATGAACGGACTGACATAGATAGATAGATAGATAGATAGATAGATAGATAGATAGATAGATAGATAGATAGATATGAACGGACTGACATAGATAGATAGATAGATAGATAGATAGATAGATAGATAGATAGATAGATAGATATGAACGGGCTGACATAGATAGATAGATAGATAGATAGATAGATAGATAGATAGATAGATAGATATGAACGGACTGACATAGATAGATAGATAGATAGATAGATAGATAGATAGATAGATATGAACGGACTGACATAGATAGATAGATAGATAGATAGATAGATAGATAGATAGATAGATAGATAGATAGATAGATATGAACGGACTGACATAGATAGATAGATAGATAGATAGATAGATAGATAGATAGATAGATAGATAGATAGATAGATATGAACGGACTGACATAGATAGATAGATAGATAGATTGATAGATAGATAGATAGATAGATAGATAAATAGATAGATAGATAGATAGATAAATCTGCAGTATTTCCATGGGTCTACCATAATCACAAAAGTTAAGTAATTTATATTGTTATATCGAAAAGCTTTTTCAGTTAAGTGCCATACGTGATACACGCTTGGGCGATTATGTCTCGAAAGAGACATGACTGACTGGCAGAAGATTATCCCGCAGTAGGTTGCTATTGCTTTCTGTGATAAACTGGTTGCCAGCCAAGGCTATAGAATCCAATCTGTCCTATTATTTAACACATACCTGGAGAGAAAAGACGGATTAATACCTTTCTCAAGGGTACTTGTGCGTAAGTGAATGCAAGGAATTCAACTGCAATTCGAATTCGGCACTCGGATTTGTCGTTCCGAGTCGATATCCACTGCACCACAACGCTCATTAGACTGGACTTCTATTGAAGATTTTATATAAAAAAAACCTGAATAGCTAGGAAGGTTATATCACACCAAGTTTTACGGAGGTATCTTCCATGAAATCAGCATTTTATAATTCTGGCTTTTTACCTTTTAGACGAAACAATGACTCCTGTTACTTTTGGGAACGTTCAGCTGAACTTTTTTCGCAGCATATCAGTCCAAGCTTGATAAGGTTTCATGTACAACATTTAAAAATTATGAATGATATGTATTTTTATAAAAACAAAGGACGGGTGGGGGTCTGTGGACGAGCAGAGGCGTTGCATGTTGAGTGGGGCGACAGTCTAACGGCGAGTCTTACTTTTCGCCTTGGAGCGAGTGGTCTTTTGTCTCTCTCGGTACTTTTCTGTGGATTTTGCTGTTAGGAACCACTGTCTTATAGAGCATAGCGTTCTTTGTCTTGTAACCCTTGTTTGTTGTTTTAAAAGATATCGGCTGACACTGATATCACTAATTTTCCCAATATATACGCAGAGAATTGGTATATTGGAAGAATCTCCTCTCGGACATAGTAACAAAGAAAAAAACAGTTCTGGGTTCAATTACGTAACTCTATATTAAATTTCCTTATCTCCCATATTAAATACATTATAATTGGTCCATACAGCCAGGTATTTGAAGTGTTTAGTCTTTTATTAATTCCACATCCTAATTTTGGAATGGATTCATGGTAGGTAGAATCATTGCTTTCCTTCCTAATCTTCGATGCAGTGCGGAAAGTCAGCATCCTCAATATGTCATTATTGTCTCTTCGAATTTATTTTGTTTTATGATTGTATTTTACTGCCACTGTTGTGGCGGGGGTTACATAGGAGGAATGTTGAGGAGTGAGAAGTTGCAGGAGGTGTCAGGAAGAGAGTAGGAGAGGGAAGAGATTACTAATGCGAGTGGGGTGGACGAGGAGGAATTTTATGAGGAGTGAGAGGTTGCAGGGGGTGTCAGGAAGAGAGTAGGAGAGGGAAGAGATTACTGATGAGAGTGGGATGGACGAGGAGGAATCTTATGAGGAATGAGAGGTTGCAGGGAATGTCAGGAAGAGAGTACTGATGATAGTGGGGTGGATGCAAAAAAGCATGAGAGTGAGGATGTAAGTTAGTGAGACAGGAGATGACTATTGACTTTACCTTTAAACGAGAAGAATATTGACTCTATATTTATATTCTTGGAGATTGTAACTGTCAGGAAAGCAAGTATGCGGAAGAGAATTCCACAGGCGTGAAGTGCGAGAAAAGAAGCTGTTGGAGTAGAATTTACGTTTACAATTTATTGGTTTCACAGTAAAAGGGTGGGACCTAGTTGCCAATCTTGTGGCTCGAGGAAATTCGTATATAGGAGGTACCAGTGGGCTAAGTTCATCAGAGCAGAAGCCGTGAAAGTATTTGTAGAAGAGACACAGGGAAGCCACACTATGTCGGTGAGAAGGCGACTGTATCCTAGCTGCCAAGTCGGGATCGATCGCATTACAGATTCTCTGTTGGATTCGGTCGAGGACACCTAAGTGGATAGCAGGAGCACCGGACAAGATATGGCAGCAATACTCAATGCACGGGCGGATGGTAGACTTGTATATGTGCAGGATTGTTTGGAACGGGAAAAACTTCCTGGCCCTGCACAGAGAACCGACTTTCTTAGCAGCGGATTTAGCTATGGATTCTATATAGTTATTCTACTTGAGGTCTGGTGTGAGAGTTAATCCGAAGAGGCGCAGTGTTTCGCTTTCAGGGAGAAAAGCCTGATCCATGTTGATGGGCGGGAAGAACGATTGTCTGTGGTGGTTATTAGATAGCAGCTTCGTTTTGGAAGCATTAAAATTTACGAGCCATTTCTTACCCTAGTCCACCTCGGATTGGAGGTCATTTGCAAGCTCGGCAGGGAGGTTTGCTTTTTCAGCCTCAGTAGGATTTTGATTGAGACAAGAATTACACATACTATCCATTTTATTTATTGCTGCTGTTGTATTTCTTGGTGTGGTTTCTGCTATTTTGTACACATTTTGTAGCTCCAGTCTACTAGGTTGGACCACTGATAAACCTCACAAAGACATTCTTTCGCTGGAAACTATCTTAACTGTTTATCGAAAAGGGTTTGAGCGTTTGTATTCTCCCAAACTATTTTGTCATTTTGGATTTAGAAATTACTCTATAGCCAGAATGTCGTTACCCATTAAATAAAACCATGAGACAAAATTGTAGCAGTAGATTACATTTATTGCAGTTGCAAATTTCTGCTGTAGACAAGCAAAGTAGAAAGAAAGTGAAAGAACGAACGGCTCAAATATCTTTGTACGCGGTTATTTTCCGTTCCGCGTCCTTTCTTTCTTTGCTCTTCTCAGGCCCCAGGGGCCACTGTCTTATAGAGGAAATAGGCTTTTCTCTTGTCAGCTTTGTCTAAAATTAGTTCAACAAGAATTCAGGATTTGCCTTCACTCAAAGACCCTCTTTTTCAGGTTCTTTTGATCTATTCCTTGTGAGGTCCACTTCATTAAGCTGACCTTCTTTTAACAAGACAGATAATTGTCAAAGTGACTTCTGTGACGATTTTCTTTTACAGATGGGCCCTTCGCAAGATATCAGAGGGCAGCTGATATATCTACACTCAGTCACTTACCCACTTCCAGAAATATTGTTCCTTTCACCAAAGCATCACATTTAGACTTTACATTCGGACATACTAACTAATCCCAGATATGCAATTTTTTATAAGAGAGGGTTGAAAAATGACAACATTTAAAAGATATCTCCCCGATTATTTACAGTTATTATTTAGCAGACTAAATGAAACTTTATTAGCCATAGAGATGTCCCAGACTTAACCGTGTCAGAAATATCAATTGACTAAAGTAAAAGTGTGCAGGACTGTGAGAAGCAAAAATACAATTTCCCAAAATTTCACTAACACAGATACGTATTTAGATTCAATAAGTCTTATAATAACATTATACAAATAACTAAGTCTGGCAACAGGACTCTCCACCATGTCACACAAGCAGAAGATCTATCTATCTATCTATCTATCTATCTATCTATCTATCTATCTATCTATCTATCTATCTATCTTAACCTAACTTTAGACCAGGAAAACTCATATCAAAATCTTTCTGGCATCTTCTTTCATGTACAGAATCCCTTCAGAACGTTGGCGAACATTTTCTCTTTGATTTCCTCACTTTTTTAGCTCTTAATAAGTTTTGTCTTTCAACCATCTTCCCCCAACCTTTCTCCGCCATCTATTCACTCAATCCTGCCACTTAGGTTTAGGTATTGTTTTCCTCTGGCCTTCTTACCTTCAATATGTCTATGAGTATCAAATTTGCAAACCCACTTTTCAATTATTATTCACTCAATCTCACCACTTAGGTTTAAACTGTTTTCCTCTGGCCTTCTTACCTTCAATATGTCCTATGAGTATCAAATTTACCAAACCCACTTTTCTATTATTATTCACTCAATCTCACCACTTAGGTTTAGGCATTGTTTTCCTCTGGCCTCTTACCTTCAATATGTCCTATGAGTATCAAATTTACCAAACCCTTTTCTATTATTATTCCTCAATCTCACCACTTAGGTTTAGGTATTGTTTTCCTCCTGGCCTCTTACCTTCAATATGTCCTATGAGTATCAAATTTGCAAACCCACTTTTCTATTATTATTCACTCAATCTCACCACTTAGGTTTAGGCATTGTTTTCCTCTGGCCTTCTTACCTTCAATATGTTCTATGAGTATCAAATTTACCAAACCCTTTTCTATTATTATTCACTCAATCTCACCACTTAGGTTTAGGTATTGTTTTCCTCTGGCCTTCTTACCTTCAATATGTCCTATGAGTATCAAATTTACCAAACCCACTTTTCTATTATTATTCACTCAATCTCACCACTTAGGTTTTTAGGCATTGTTTTCCTCTGTGCTTCTTACCTTCCAATATGTCCTATGAGTATCAAATTTACCAAACCCACTTTTCTATTATTATTCACTCAATCTCACCACTTAGGTTTAGGTATTGTTTTCCTCTGGCCTTCTTACCTTCAATATGTCCTATGAGTATCAAATTTACCAAACCCACTTTTCTATTATTATTCCTCAATCTCTACCACTTAGGTTTAGGCATTGTTTTCCTCTGGCCCTCTTACCTTCCAATAATATGTCCTATGAGTATCAAATTTACCAAACCCACTTTTCTATTATTCACTCAATCACCACTTAGGTTTAGGCATTGTTTTCCTCTGGCCTTCTTACCTTCAATATGTCCTATGAGTATCAAATTTGCAAACCCACTTTTCTATTATTATTCACTCAATCTCACCACTTAGGTTTAGGCATTGTTTTCCTCTGGCCTTCTTACCTTCAATATGTCCTGAGTATCAAATTTGCCAAACCCACTTTTCTATTATTATTCACTCAATCTCACCACTTAGGTTTAGGCATTGTTTTCCTCTGGCTTTCTTACCTTTCAATATGTCCTATGAGTATCAAATTTACTAAACCCACTTTTCTATTATTATTCACTCCAATCTCACCACTTAGGTTTAGGCATTGTTTTCCTCTGGCCTTCTTACCTTCAATATGTCCTATGAGTATCAAATTTACCAAACCCACTTTTCTGTGCTATTCCTCAATCCTACCACTTAGGTTTAGGCATTGTTTCCTCTGGCCTTTACCCACCTTCAATACTTCATCTATGAGTATCAAATTTACCAAACCCACTTTTCTATTATTATTCACTCAATCTCACCACTTAGGTTTAGAGTATTGTTTTCCTCTGGCCTTCTTACCTTCAATATGTCCTATGAGTATCAAATTTACCAAACCCACTTTTCTATTATTATTCACTCAATCTCACCATAGGTTTAGGCATTGTTTTTCCTCTGGCCTTCTTACCTTCAATATGTCCTATGAGTATCAAATTTACCAAACCCACTTTTCTATTATTATTCACTCAATCTCACCACTTAGGTTTAGGTATTGTTTTCCTCTGGTCTTCTTACCTTCAATATGTCCTATGAGTATCAAATTTACCAAACCCACTTTTCTATTATTATTCACTCAATCTCACCACTTAGGTTTAGGCATTGTTTTCCTCTGGCCTTCTTACCTTCAATATGTCCTATGAGTATCAAATTTACCAAACCCACTTTTCTATTATTATTCACTCAATCTCACCACTTAGGTTTAGGCATTGTTTTCCTCTGGCCTTCTTACCTTCAATATGTCCTATGAGTATCAAATTTACCAAACCCACTTTTCTATTATTATTCACTCAATCTCACCACTTAGGTTTAGGCATTGTTTTCCTCTGGCCTTCTTACCTTCAATATGTCCTATGAATATCAAATTTACTAAACCCACTTTTCTATTATTATTCACTCAATCTCACCACTTAGGTTTAGGTATTGTTTTCCTCTGGCCTTCTTACCTTCAATATGTCCTATGAGTATCAAATTTACCAAACCCACTTTTCTATTATTATTCACTCAATCTCACCACTTAGGTTTAGGCATTGTTTTCCTCTGGCCTTCTTACCTTCAATATGTCCTATGAGTATCAAATTTACTAAACCCACTTTTCTCATTATGTTTACCATAATTTTCAGTTGTCTCTTCCTAATGTTAAGCATAAGTATAAGTGTCCATTTTGCTGGCACTTGTATACAGGTTATATTTAAGCATATATGACTTGGATTCTATGGGTAACATCCATGTGAGAGTCTAGATATGACGAGACTATTCATATACATTAGTCACGTTCCCAGAAATGTGTTATGATTGGTGCGGACATGGAGCTATTTGAAATGTGTTGTGTTTGATGTGAACATCGAAGGTATTTGAATTATTAAAATTTATTAGTGCAAAATTTTGAAATTTTATGATTGATTTAGTATTTGTGTGACCACGGCTCATATTCCAATTTCAAACCAGAATTTCTGTTTTGCAAAGGTTTAACTGAAGTTACTTTGTCGAAAGAATGATGGAATTTTTTTGTTGTTGTTGTTAAGGGCTATTCTTATACCAACTATTAATATCTATGTCGTCATTATACCACTTCTCACATTCTGTACAGTGATATCTCGTTAGAAAACAAGAGTGTTGTTTATTGTTTCATTTTATTCATTCAACTTGTGAGATAGAATGTTTAAATGACTTAGGCGCGTTTTTCTTTTGCTTGCACACGCATAAAGTATAATCTAGGAAGAGACTAAAAGGTTGGTGTTTTCATTTCTTCCTTCTTGTACACATGACTAGATATTAAAATGGTTTTATATTTCAATCTTATAAGACTTTATTGATCGATAGAGTTCCTCTATCAGAATGAAGGCATTCAGCAAAGTTATAAGTTGAAAAACGGTTTCTAATTGTTGACAAAAGGAAGCCTCTAATGCTGTAGACATATGAACGTTTCTGTAGACAAATTATAATGTAAAGTTACTAAATTTTGTCTCTATTATAAAATTACGGCATACGAGATAACTAGCCAAAGAACTTCAAGAAATGCTCAATGAGCTTACTAAAGTTACAAGAAAAAGAATTAGAAAAAATAGCAAGGTGAAAACCGATAAATTGTAAACACAAATTCTACTCCATCAACTTCTTTTCTCGCACTTCCCGCCTGTGGAATTCCTTTCCGCTTATTTGCTTTCCTGACAGCTACAATCTTCAAGAATTCAAATGTAAAGTCAATAGTCATCACCTGTCTTAGTAACAAAAAAAGATTTGGAAATTTCATTTTTGGTGCTCGTTCCTGAAGCAAGTTTCTACACAATTAAAAATCCAATTCACTTTTTTTTTATAATCGTATGGCCCCAAACAAGGCATTTTACTTCCACTATTGTGCAGGGCTTACATAGGAGGAAAGTTATGAGAAAGAGTGACAGTAACTTACATCCTCTCTCTCATGCTTTTTTCTCCGTCCACCCCACTCTCATCACTATTCTCTTCCGTCTCATACTCTATTCCTGACCCCCCCCCCCCCCCAGTAACCTGTCACTCTTTCTCATAACTTTCCTCCTATGTAAGCCCTGCACAATAGTGGAAGTAAAATGCCTTGTTTGGGGCCATATGATTATAAAAAAAAGTGAATTGGATTTTTAATTGTGTAGAAACTTGCTTCAGGAACGAGCACCAAAAATGAAATTTCCAAATCTTTTTTTGTTAACGTAAATTTTTTTAAGAGCAATACATTCTCTCGCAGTGGAATTTATAATTCCTTGTTCCATTTGCAAGAAGAGAAATGGCATCGTATACTAAGAATACTTGTGTGACATGATGCAGTCTATAGAATCTGAGTTTAACAAGTGGAAGAGATGTCAACCTCCCGATTTTAATTCCCCCAAACTGAAGCTTCTACATTATTTCCAGGAACTGATCACTCAGTTGCGAAATCTTTTCAAAAGTATAACGCAGACTTTATTGGAAACGACAGCGTTCATTCGAAACATCAGGCCGAGATTTACTTTGTCATGCTTCTAATAAGATCGATTTCTTTACAATATTATTACAACAATCGAAAGGCCGTATGAAAACTCAGAATAGCAACCTATTGTCAAGTGATTCTCAAATGTTTGTCCGATCTTTCGAAGTGGCCTACACAACCTTTCTTTTCGCAATTGTAGGGATTATTCAGTATTTGTACGTCTGTCTGTCTGACTTATTCAATTATTAATGAATAAGCATTTTTATCAGCAAAGAGAAAACACTGGTTTCAAAGTGTAATCTTTGAGACATCTTTCTCGTTTTGTAAGCGACGTATGGCTGGTGATCGTTCACAGAAAAGTAAACTAACAATAAAATTTTATTCGTATTTCTTTTTTGTTTTTTTGGGGTTTTTTTTTGCTGTTTTTAATTTTAATTTTCCTTATCACTTGTAGCTTCTCATCCCAACATTTTTGGCTGATCTCTTCTCTGGCTTTTAGGCCGTATGAATCCTAACCAGTGTTACATTAATTTGACTAACAAGTAATTTACGTTTTCGGGAACAATTTGTAATGAGGAATATATCATTCTAGCAACTAATCATACGTGAGAGTTATGAATCATTTTGACGTACACTAACATACGATAATGTTCAACGCAAAAGTCTCCACAATCGATCGCAGAAGCTGAGCTTCATTGAAGACGGGTTACTGGATGATATTCATTACAATTCTTAACGCCTAACAAAACACTATGTACACATTTATACATTGAGCAACGTGTCTATAAATATTTTGTCAAAATATTCTCTTCCAAACGATTGCTTCCCCGACGGCTACAATCTCCAGGAGTTTAAATGTAAAGTCAATAGACACCTCCTAACACACTAACCTGCTCCCATTCTATCAAGCACTCTTCCCAACCCTCATCCTCGCTATCCTTACTCATCTGTCACCTTCCTCCTGACATTCCCTATGTCTAACCACTCCTTCTCTTTACCTTCCCCTAAGTAGCCCCATGCGCAATAGTGGCAGTGGAATGCCTTGCTTGGGGTGAGATGATTAAAAAAAAAAAAAAATTAAGAAAAATTCTCCCTAATAATGGAAGCCCATATAAAGTCAGAATAACACAGGAAAAAGGCTGGACAGGATGGGTTTGTTCTCCCCCACCCGCCATATTTAACAGACCTTGCACTAATATATTATTATTATTATTATTATTATGTTGTTATTTTTCATCATAATTCGATTTCTGCTTTGGTCGCACTATCTATCAAGTCTGCAGGAAGACCTAAGGCAGATCGTTGTGTGTTGTTATGGCTCCATTTCATGTTTTTTCTATCTTCCCTAACATCGCTAGCATTACAAAAAAGATCTGGATGATACTTAACAAGAAAGTATTTTTATATCTCTCAAGCTGGGTTTTCCAGCGATTCTTTCAATATGTTGTTTTGTGCCATTTTTTATCATTCCAAGTGCACCTACTATCACTGGCACGATACTTGTTTTCAATTTCCACATTTTTTCGATTTCAATTTCCAGGTCTTTATATTTTGACAGTTTTTAGAATTCATTGGTTGCTATGTTACAATCCGCTGGACATGCCATATGCAATTCTTTTCTTTCTGGTTTTTAGCAATAATGTCCGGCCTATTTGCTTCAATTTTTCTGTCTGTGTAGATGGTGTAATCCCATAGAATGTTGACATCTTCTATTTCTGTAACCGGTGCTGGGTGATATTCATACCAGTGTTTCTTTACAGATTTTCCATAGTGTCCAATGTAAATATTGCCCCACTCTATCGTGACGATTATTATTATTATTATTATTATTATTATTATTATTATTATTATTATTATTATTTTCGATTTATATTTCACACTACCTATCAAATCTTGTTGGCTGAAAAACGCAAGACAGGTAATGCTGTGATTTTATGGCTATATTTCATGTTTTGTTTTTCTAAATCCCATAAAATCACTAGCCTTACATGGGCAAAGTTTTTCTTATTGTGTGGGTTGTACCTATCAAGACAATTTTTCGTATTTCTCTTAACCTGGGATTTCCAGAGATTTTCTTCAATATGTTTATTTATCATTCCAAGTACACTTACTCTCACTGGTACTATTTTTTCAGTTTCCCCATTTTTTCTATTTCGATTTCCGGGTCTTTATACTTCGATAGTTTATTAAATGCTTTGGTTGCGATGTGACAATCCACTGGGTAGGCCATATCAATTAGTATCAATTTGTGAGTCTTTTTGTCGGTTTTTAACAATTATATCAGGCCTATTTTTTTCAATCTTCCTGTTTGTAAAGATCGTGTAATCCCATAAAATTGGGATGTCTGCTGTTTCAGTAAGCCGTGCTGAGTAATGTTCATACCAGTGTTTGCTAACATCTTTTCCAAAGTTTTTCCACATTGTTCAGTGGAAATATTACCCCATTTTATCGTAACGCTTTCTATATTTATTCGGCGCAAGTACAGAACATTCTAAGATTAAATGGTCTATGGTTTCTTGATGTTTGTCACAAAACTTGCATTTTCAATCACACTATTATGTATAACTAGCAGTATAGCCCGGCGTTGTTCGAGTGTAATGAAAGCTTTAAAACTAACCCATGGTCCTGGAGCTCAAACTCTTTGGACGTTGGCACGAAAAGCTACAATTATACCTACTTAGAGCAAAACTCGATGCAAAAACCAAAATCAAAGGGCTGAAAACCTGATTTTGATCTGACCCGATAGGATATCGTGTATCCATTTCCAATATCGGAGTCAAATAAGTCATCCAAGGATAAACTAATCTAAGCAAGTCCATGAAAACTTATCGTACCCATCGGGAGTAAAATTGGAGAAAATGAGTCATATTGATGGGTGAATATCGGTTTTTGATCAGATTCGATAGAATATCGGGGGTATTGATTTCCGATATCGGGGAAAATGAGTCGTCTGAGAAGATCTACTAATGAGACTAAAAACTATAATTTTACCAAGTTGAAGCAAATTCTGCAGCAAGAACAACGATAAAAAGGCTGAAATCCTGATCTTGATCAAACCTGATCGGTTATCGGAGTATCGATTTCCAATATCGGAAGAGGGGGAATCGAAAAAATTAAGTCGCCCATGACCTGACCGGAAGCCTAAAGAATATTTGTGTGAAGTTGTGGATTTGTATAAAGGACATACAGACAGGCAAACACACACACAAACATCTTGCCTTTTATATATATAGATATTTGCCTGAAAATTCCTAGTGAAAAGATTTTCGTGTTACACTGCAAAAGTAAAGCCTTCCGTTTAAGTCTTTAATCAAGATGCTCGTCCTTATCGATGAGTATTAACTTTACCAACATCAACAGCTTTGTTATCACCTGCTTATTTTTTTTCTTTTATTCAAGAGATTTATTCTTGTTTTCCTTTTTCATATTTCCGTCTGCAACAGTTGGTTCTTTTTAGTTTTCGACAGAATCTTTCAAATGTAAATCTCGTTTGTATTAACAAATTCTTTCATGGAATCTTTTTTTTTGTACTCATGTTGTTTGACTAATTGTATCAACCAGATCTTTTTTGCTTCCATGTATGTTAGTAAGACAATAGTTGTTGTCTTGTATGACCTCTTCCGACTTCTTTACGCGGTGTGTAAAGACGGTTTGCATCAGCTTCTTCTTACTCTAGATATTTGATTGTTACCCTAGGGTCTAAACTGATAGAGAAGGATTGCTGTAGTAATCCTCGTAAAATAATAGCTTTAGCACATTTATCCAAACCGAATTCCATTCCAATGTCAATGAAACATTTTATTCTTTTCATGAGACCTTCCAGCTCACTGTCATCCCTAGCATACAACTTTATCCATCTAAAATAGATGACTTATTTCCCCTTTTGAGATATCTCCATATTTCGTTCCTGTTAAGTTTACTGGTTAGATTCTATTAGGGATATACAAAATAGTAACAGAGACAAGCAGTCACCTTAAAATATTCCTCTGTTGACGTTTATTTTACCAGATTTACAGATTCTATTTATATGATTGAGGTGAAGGATTGTTTTCTATATCGACAGACATTGTTTAATGAAATTGATGACGACGAGTGATACTTTGAACATATTTAAAAACTTTAAATCCCAGGAATGGAGTACACTATCGAATGCATTACGCTGATCTATCCAGGCAGTACTGAGATTTTTCTTTAAACTGAAGCGGTTTTCCATGATTATCATATTAATAAGTTATTGGTTTTTACAACCGCATACACAACGTTGAGACCCTTTTTGTTCACGAGGTAGTATGCCTTTTTTTCCAATCAGAAAAGATGTCAACTGTTTATAAGTGGTGAAAAGATATGTAATTTATTTGTTGTTTTTTGGGGACGTTTGTGTCACTATTCTTTTGTAGAAGGAAGGGAATTACTTTTGCCGTAGATTTTGTAAGCACATTAAGCATTTCTTGAAGTTCTTTGGCTCGATTTTTTTTTTGTGTCCTGTATTTATTTATTTATTTATTTTAATCATCTCACCCCAAGCAAGGCATTCCACTGCCACTATTGCCATGGGGCTACATAGGGGAAGGTAAAGAGAAGGAGTGGTTAGACATAGGGAATGTCAGGAGGAAGGTGACAGATGAGTAAGGATAGCGAGGATGAGGGTTGGGCAGATGGGAAGAGTGTTTGATAGAATGGGAGCAGGTTAGTGTGTTAGGAGGTGTCAATTGACCTTACATTTAAACTCCTGGAGATTGTAGCCGTCGGGGAAGCAATCGTTTGGAAGAGAATTCCACAGTCGGGAAGTGCGAGAAAAGAAACTGCTGGAGTAGAAGTTACGGCTGCATTTTATCGGTTTCACTGTAAAAGGGTGGGATCTAGTTGATAATCTAGTATCTCGTTCAAATTCGTATTTAGGGGGCACTAGTGATCTAAGTTCATCGGAGCAGAAGCCGTGAAAGTATTTATAGAAGAAAAATATATTTATTTATATATATATTTATCTATTTATATAATAGAGTCAAAAGTTATTTTATCTATTCCCAGAGATTTCCAGTTGTGCGTTTTTTTTTTCAGTGCACATTCAACATTCCCTTTCTGTGATTTCCGCTCATTGTTTATTTAACATCGATTCTACCTCTTGCATAACACAACCTGCTTTTGTTATGCTATGTTCTTTAGGGCTGTATAACATTTTCCATTATTGTTGGGGAGGCGCTTGTCACATCAATCTTTTGTTTACCTATTTTTTTAAAAATATTTTTGCATTAGTTTATAAGATCTGTAGAACCTTGATCTTTTTTCATATCGTCTGATTCTTTGAGCCTTCAGGTGTACTGTTTGATTTTTTTTCTTTAAATAGGACTTCATTTTCATTCCTAATTTTGTATTTAGTTTTGCTTCTTCTGACTTTTCTCATACTTATATTTGTTCATCTTGCCAATTCCTCGAGTAGTAATAATTTACTGTTAAATTGTTTAAAATGCCTATTTTTCGTTTTTGAAGTAGATTTCATGCCTGTGAGAATTCATTTTTTTTTTCATTTTTTATAGTTGCTGATATAACCGATACATATATTGCTTCGTTGAGACTTATATGTGAGTCTGCTTCATACAGAATGAATTTATGTGCTACACTGTAAAGTTTAATAGTTTTACGGTTATGCTTTATTGGTTGTAATTTAGGAAGTTTTTGTCATTCTTCCATTTTAATATTTTGTTTCTGACTTATATATCTCATGATTTCTTCCTGGACTTTTTGTATACTATTCTTGTTTTCCGTAAAATAATTCGGTTCATGTTTTTCGGACTCGTTTTATTGCCAGCTTGTGAGCGACTGAGATCACACTTTTCCATCATTTCTAAGCATTCAGTTTTATCTTCTTCGGAATTGGCGTGTATCTCAGTTGATTCATTATGATCTATGGTTTGTGTGATGTTAGTACTATTTAAATGTCTGGTTCCATTTCTTTCTTTTATTCACTTATTCTGGTTGCATCAGCAAAAAGAGCAGCCCAAAGTGCCAAATACAGGTGATGGGATGTTAAAATCAAGCAGGTACAAAAATTCAAATATCTGGAAAATGTTCTAACTGAAGACGGAAAGTGCGAAACAGAGATCCAAAGGCGAATTGGCATAGCTAAAAACGCGTTCCAGAAGCTGAGTAAAGTATTAAGACACAGGAAACTTTCACTAGAAACAGAGAAGAGAGTACTAGATTGCTATGTGATGTCAGTTCTTCAATATGGCAGCGAATGTTAGACAATATCAACAAAGATAAAGGGAAAACTTGAAGCAGCTGAAATGTGGTTCTACGGAAGGATGCTACGGATATCCTGGACCGAGCATGTGAGCAATGACGAGGTTTTGAAAGTGAAGGAAACGAAAAGGAAATTAATACTGACCATCAGGAAGCGACAACTAAAGTTGCAATGAGGAAGGAGGGCTTGGTGAACCTGATACTAACAGGCGAGACCGAGGGAAAAAGAGACAGGAAAGCAGCGGATAACATATTTAAAAGGCATGGATGACAGAACTGGGGCTGAGCGACGCTAGAGGAGAATGCGTGCTAAGAGCCACAGGGGTAGGGAGACGTGGAAGGCCATGATCGCCCACGTCCTGAAGGGACAGGGCACATAGAAAATGAAGAAGATTCTGGTTGCAGTTCTATGCATTTCTTTTATTTCAGCAACTGTCAATCGATTATTTCTCATTATGCATCTTATAGTATTTCATTTATTTTCGTCAATGTTCTTTCTAATTGCTCGTTCAAACATTTCTCGATAAATGTCACCTTTAGCAAATGATTCCACTTATTTTAAAAACAAAACACTTTTATTCTTTCAAATCTGATATTTTAAATTTTGGGGTCTTCGGTTGTGTTTGGCATAAGGTCAATTTGATAAACATCACTGAGGCCCCTGCAGTAGAGAACGCGGGGTTTGGATTTCGTTTATTTTCATGTTCCGATTTCCTGCAAATTTATTTGAAGGCTAAGGAATATATTGTCCAAAAAATTAATGTTAATAAATTCTAGTCAAATAATGCGTGGAATAATGAAATTTTTTCATCTCAGAAGAGCAAACAACTTAATACGGAAAGTTTAGATTCCGAATTGTAGGAAAAAGCCGCAGAGCTCATTTGTAAAAAAAAAAAGATTTCAGTTTTTTTGCTTAAAATATCTACCTACTTTTTTGCTTAAAATATCTACCTACTTTTTTGCTTAAAATATCTACCTACTTTTTTGCTTAAAATATCTACCTACTTTTTTGCTTAAAATATCTACCTACTTTTTTGCTTAAAATATCTACCTGCTTGAAAGGCGGTGGCTCGGGAATGATGTGGTTGGCAAATATATCAAGCCGTAGATGATGTCCACAAAGCAACAACACGAAAAAAAAAACAGTAACAACCAGCTTGAAAAGCCATGGACCGCCGGGTGTGATTGACCGATACATCCATCAAGTCGTAGCTAAAGTCAACAAAGAGACAACCCCACAAAAACAAAAATGCGTGGGAGTTTTAAGACAATAATTTTTGCTGAAAAGACAAAGACTGGTTAATGACTTCCGACGACTCCTTCGTGTGCATGTTCTCTCTCCTGCTGTCCTCCTGCTCTACACAAGCGTCACAGATGAAAAATAAAAATACAAGGTTATATTTTCATACATATGTGCTCCTTGTTGCTTGTCCAGATCCAACGTAATATGCTACATTTCTTTTAGATTTGTTCTATAGGAAAGGAATATCCAACTCAGAATTGGGTTGCTAGTTCCTTCTAAAGTTTACTTCAATTCTATACTTTTAACTTCACCACGTAAACTCGAAATTTCTATTTACTATTTATCTATTTTCCCTCAATAGGTGTAGATAACAACGCCTACCGTCCGTTTCACACTCCTCTCCGTATTTTGAATAGGAATAGAACTTTCTCGCTTTGCTTACTGTTTAGGATTAACTTTTCTAGTTCCTGATAAAAGTTTTTCACTCTGTAGACCTCTGCGTCATAGTGGCTTTATTGTCATACTTGAGTTAAATTGATTAAAATAATCAAACTTTCTTTCACTGAACTAAACACTTCTATTGGTCTACCAAATCCGATAGTTTTAAAAAGATTTATTTGCCCTCTTAGGATTAGTATTGTAAGTTCAGGACAGTCATATATATTATAACAAATTCCGGAAACCCAATTGAACGATGAAAATATTTATTTCGAAAACTGGAAAGATATATCATAATGTTTTAACAGATGACACATTAAAATAATGAGAATCTGTGCATTGGGTTGGTGAATCTCGCTTGTGTTCAGTTCTAAAACTGAACATTTTGTAAATAACACAAGAATTCTGTCTGAAATAGTTACATTATTACAGCGCAAATAACACTCATATATAAAACGCAATATACTGTTAAATATAAGAGACAATGAATGTCTATCATGAGCTGTTCTAAACATCGGATTTTGGCTTTAATTTCAGTTGAAAATAAAGACACCAAAATTTGGATATCTTTTTATTAAGTTGATTCTAAGCTTTCGGCCTACATGAGCCATCTTCAGAGAGGTTACAAGGACGTTAACATAAAAACATCCACCATCAGCGACGATTTTATCTTGTGCTGACATAAACCTTTGCTAGGCAACGATAACAATTACCAAAAATAGCAAATGCAATTCGTAAATTTATAATGCGGCTCTATGACGTCACACCGCGTGAGAGTTCGAAATGATAACAGAACCATATATTTAGGTGCAATGTAATGTGTTATGACCAGATTTAAAGGTGATTTTATTAAGTGTGGGTTGTTTGGATTTAATGTAGATGGCCTCCAATATCTGAAGCTTCTTTTACTGTGTGTATGAATGAGGATTATTGTATTGTTGACTAAAATCTGTCTGATATAACCTACATGGTTATGCTTTTCTGAGAAATATTGTTTAATTGTACTTAGCAGAGTTATATTTTCACCTGAAATTAAAGCCAAAATACGATGTTTAGAACGGGTCATGAATAAACATAATAGACATTCAATATCTCTTATATTTAGCAGTATATGTTTAAAAAATTATCTGCTGCCTCGATACACTAAAACGCAATATATATATATATATATATATATATATATATATATATATATATATAAAATATATCGTGCATTCAGCATTGAATTAGAACACTCTAACTACTGGCGTATCTATACACACTAAAATTCTGCCTCCTTTTACCAAGCGCGCATAGCTCAGAAGTAGAATCGCTGACTGACGCCAGTTCGGTCGGGTTTCAATCCTGGGTAAAAGCAATCAGATGTCTAACCGTACTGATAATCTGTGATACAGCGAAACAGATCTGTCCGCGGATGACTATATATATATATATATATATGGTGGTACAAATTTCATTCTAGTGTTAAAGAAAAAACAGGTTTCGTCCTCACTCGTCAGAAGTGTAAACGTGAACATATTATGAGAAATATACAACTGTTATGTGTGACATGAATAAACAGAAATAAACAGGATCGGAAATTTTAATTTTACTGTACAATAAAGACGGAAGCTGATGATGGTTCGCCTGAAATAGGCCTAGACTTCCGATTTACGATGAAATAAGTTGTCTGCCTAATTCTTTCTTTGATATATATATATATATATATATATATATATATAGTAAAGTTTTGTAATTTGGTTGAAGCATTGTGTAAAATAGTTATAAGGGTTATGTTTTGAAGGCTGTCACATTGCGTTGAGTAAATTAAAGGAAGGTACAGAAGTGTTTGGGTATTACCTATTTATTAAACGTTAATATTTCGCGATCAAAATCTCATCTTCAGAATGGCAGAGAAGCTTTTGTCTGTCCGGGTATCTTCACGGCCTCTCAAAGAATGGCTGTTCCTGGCTGTCTGCAGCTGCTGTGTGTGTGTGCGTGTGCGTGTGTGTATGTGTGTGTATTTTAGTTGGGGTCTTTATGGTCTGATGCTATCAGTCTGCTTGTATGTGTGGTCTATCTTAGTCTGATCTGATCGTTCCCTTGACTCTTTGACCGAGTTGAAGAGTATCAGTTTCATTCGGTGTGGAGTGTGTCATAGGCACCTCCGCTACTTTGCCGGGGGTGGGGTGAATAATATATCGTAAAATTATTTGTTCATTTATTATTATTTTTATATTTTAACGAAATATTATATGTACCTAAATGTGTGCATGTGTTTAGGGTACGCACTTATACATAGACACGCACACACACACACGCACATATATATGTATGTGTGCGTACTAATATAGATGTACACATGCGCACATGAGCTCACGCGTTTCGGCATGAGCTGTGTACGCGTGTTTATTGTACGCATGTGTATATGTGTGTGTTAAACTGTGATATTGTGCCCGTATGTATGAGCTTTATTGTTGTGGTCAGTGTGTGTCATGTGCGTGTTAGTGTTGTCTACTCTGTTATGTAGTTTAGATTAAGCTCTTGTCGATTGTTGATCTGTGGGTGTAGTTTAGTTATTATTAGGGACTCTTTTAGGCGCCGGTTCCCTAAGTTCCGCTCTCTAGCCTCGATGTTGACGATTATGTTCTTGTTAGTATTTTTACATTTTTTAAATGTTTATGGAAAGACGACGCTTGTGTGTGTATGTGTTCTTTTATCCTAATATGTAACGGTCTTGTGGTGCTGCCAACATAGAATTCCCTGCATTTGGCGCATTGTATGCGGTACACGACATATACCTCGTGGCATATGCCGGTGCCTGCAATAGGGCAATTGGCTAGTGTGCATGTGGTATTGTTATTTGTTTTGTGGTTGGAGTTGAGGTGTCTGCGGAGAGTGGGGCCGTAGTGGGCCAGTTGTATATCCAATCCCTCTCTGCAGATAGCTCTACGTATTTTTGCTGTTATATTTCCACTGAGGTGTGGTAGCCTCGGGAAGCAGGTTTTACATAGGGTGTGGGTAACCGTTTGTCTCCAGTACTTTCTTAAAACGTGCAGTGTGGGTGTTACCGTGTTCTTCTTTGCTGAACTTGTTTCGGATACGTGTGAGCTCGTTTATGATGTAACCAGTCTTAGCGCTGAGAGGGAGGGCTGATTGATAGTAGAGAAACATATCCCTGCTGGCAGGCTTTTTGTATAAATCGGTGTGAATTTCTCCTCTTTCCGATACTTTTAGCCTGAAGTCCAGCAGTGATAGGCATCCACTGGCATCGGGGTGTTCAATTGTGAATTTTATTTTGCCATCCATACGTTTGAATGTTGCTGCCATTCTGTTCGCTTCATCACGTGAAGATGTAAGGATGTGTATGTCATCAATGTACCTCGTGAATAAGGCGTATGAATGGCAGGTGCTGAGTGCGCGACGTTCCTGTTGGTTCATGTATGCGACGGCAAGTAGTCCCGATAGGCTGGACCCCATCGGAAGGCCGGTGGTCAGTTTGTAGGTGCGTCCTTGGAACGTAAAGTAGTTGTCTACTATAGTTCTCAGGAGTATGTGAATGTCCTCTGGGGTGAAGTTGTCGCAGTGCATGCTTGAAGTGTTGATGCAATCCGTTATTAAATCAACCGCTGGGTGAGCCGGTACTGACGTATATAGCGATACAACATCAAGGCTAAATGCGTATCGGTTATGTTGTAGCTTGTTTTGATGGATTCCGTGTAGTCTGTGGATGACTTCATCGGAACTTTTGACCGGGGAAGGTGGAGAGTATGGGTTTAAGGATTTGTGATAGTAGCCATGCTATTTTGTATGTGGGACCTTTTATGCTAGAGACAATGGGTCTAATCTGTGGTGTCGTGTTAATTTTGTGTGTTTTGAACATATATATATATATATATATATATATATATATATATATATACACACAAAGAGTTTGTCTATTGAACACCGTTAAATGAATCTGCTCTGTTAAAGAAACAAACTCTTTGTATCTATCAACGCTCTCTTTACACCCCGATATCGAGCACTTTACGATAAAGTACATGTTTGCCGGAATACATTTTATCAGTAAAACCCTTGCAAAAAAAAAAATAAAAACAATCTTGGTACTAAACATTATCACAATTAAACACTATATATATATGTGTGTGTGTGTGTGTATGTGTGTGTGTGTGTGTGTGTGTGTGTGTGTGTGTGTGTGTGTGTGTGTGTGTGTGTGTGTGTGTGTTTGGCAAATGGAAAACTATTTCATTGAAACTAGATTTGATTACGCATTTTGCCTTTGTAGACTTCATCAGATTCAAAACCGAAAGAAAGTAATGTGTGTGCGTGTGTGGATAGTGTGTGATAAATGGTAGATTTTTATTACTTTGAAAGAAAAGAATGAACCTGAGAGAAATTTAAAAAGGCCGTTAATATTTATTCTGTAACTTTTCTTTATAATTCTTAGCTCATGTCGAAAGTTATTAATATATAGCCCCATTAATTATTAATTAATTATTAATATATATTAATTAATTATTATTATATATTAATTAATTATTAATATAGCCCCATCTTTTCAACATTGAATTTAAGGTGAATCCTCATCTTTTCGGAACGGCCCGAAAGCAAAAATATTCATATAGCCTTTTTTTTATTTTTATTAACGGTTCATAAATTCTGAAAAATTGGATAAGGATTCGCATTAAATTAATTTCATAAAAGGCTATACGAGTCTCCTGCTTGCAAGCCATTCTGAAAATAAAATGAGAATTTACCTTAGGTTCAATGCAGAAAAGCTAAGTGGATATATTAATAACTTTCGACGTGAATTAAGAATTATAAAGGAAATATACAGAATAAATATTAACGGTTTTTTTAAGTCACATTTTCTTTCTTTTTTATCACGAGAAATGCTATCTTAGCTGAAAAAGTACTCAGAATTTATTATCTAAGCTTACACACAAATACACACACACACATTTCTTTCTCTATTTTGATTTGATGATGTCTAGAGAGGCGAAACACGTAATCAAATATAATTTCCATTTGTCAAATTTCTTCAAAATTTTGTCGAGAGTGATTATCCTATTTTCTACTCACACACGCATATATATATATATATATATATATATATATATATAGGAAAAACTACTAAAAAGTTGTACGTTTAAAAATGCATTTTTTGACAGTATTTGTTTATTTCTATTATTATATTTATATTTCAAACCGTCCTCGGTCCTTCATCAGAAACAAATGATTTTAAAATTTAAATTAGAAACGTATTTCACGAGAGCATCCGTGGAGAGAGTTTGTTTACATCACGTGACGCAGATTTTTTTAAATATTTGTAAACGTAAACCTATCTTTAATAATACTTATTAATTTTGTTTTAGAGAAAAATTTTTGATTGTATCTAAAATCTGTTTAGCTATTGAAATATTTGTAAAGATTCAAAACACCTAAGTCCCTATTTAACCCTAGCTTGTTTGTATTTAATTTTAACATCCAGTATTTTCTTTCTGCGTGTGTGTGTAGAACTAAAATCGGAGTCTATTAGTAAAAATTTGCAATTTTCTAAAGTGTGACCCGATTGATTGAAATGAACTGCTATTGGGGAATATTGGTTGTTCTGTCGTATGCTAAGTTTGTGATTATTGAAACGAAATCAAAAGCTATTACCATATTCTCCAATATATCCACTATTTGGACATATTGAACAGAATATATATATATATATATATATATATATATATATATATATATATGTATATATATATATATATAATTAGACCAGTACACAGGTGCATTAAGAAGTGTTCAATACAATTATATTGTAGAACTTTTGAATGTTCTTCGTTTGTAAACGAGTTATTACACGACCTAGCTTTCTACCATGTGGTGTCTTCAGATTATTTACAATAATCATTGCAAATAGTTATTTCAAATCGTCTGTAGACAACACATGGTAGAAACCGAGATTGCACGGGGGACTGTGGGTGGTGGAGGCGACTGGGCAAGTTGGACCCTTCTGAATACGTCGCAGATCTTCATATTGACGGTTAGGCTTACCGTGTTCAGTAGATAACACATACACACCACTCTACAAACATACACAACACCTCATACATTCTGTTGAACTCAATACCAGGCTACAGCAATGATGAACAAGTAACTTAGAGGGTTAGAGGGAGAAAACTCATGACTACCAAAGAGGTTTGAATTCGTTGCATTCACATACGCGCATATACCCTTGGGAAAGGTATGAACCAGTTGTTTCTTTATACCGCTATGGGTTAAATAGCAGAACCGACTGGATCTATAACTTGGTTGGCAATCAGTCTAACACAGCCGGCAAGATTTGATAGGTAGTGTGAACATAGCATAAATCTAAATAATAATAATAATAATAATAATAATAATGTAACGCTAGGGATGTTAGGGGAGATATGAAAAAACATGAAATGGAGTCATAACAACACACCACTACCTGCCTTAGGTCTTTCTGCAGACTTGGTAGGTAGTGCGACCATAGAAGAAATTGATTTATAATAATAATACTAATAATAATAATAATAATAATAATAATAATAATAATAATAATCTATTAGTGCAGAAGATTTTATATATATATATATATATATATATATATATATTTGAGCAGGAATCTCTCTTTTTCATTAAAAATGACAGACAAAGTATTATGTTTAAGTTTTTGATGCAATTTTTCATGTGATCTTATGTTTTTTTTCCTTTTACGGACATAGTTTATATAAAAATCTTTCAAATGCTTTGTATTGCCGGGGGCTCTACTGTTATAAATAAAAGACATTAAATAGATAAACATTAAATAAATATCAAGGATGGACATTGTTTCCTGTAAAAGAGAATATATGTAGTTGTATGTATGTTTTTGTGTAGAGTGCATGTATTATCTACCGAACATGGTAATCATTTATGACCAACAAAGAATAAATCATAAGATCACATACATAAAAAAATCATAAACATAATACCTTCTCTGTTATTTTTTAATGAAACCTGCGAATATAATAATTAAGTACAACATTTTCGATATACATAAATAGAAATAAGGCTTTATTGCAACACAAATAATTTTTTTAAAAGAGCGAAAAACAAATTGACAAAAATAAAAACGTAAGGTTGATCCGAAGAAAAATGAAAATAGATTGTAGTAGTCGTCTAATAAAGAAGAGGAAATAACATTAACTTGATACGCATTTAGCACGGCCACGTTAAGAATAAGTAATTTGAGAACCTAACCAGAAGCTACTTATACCTTGTAAAATCTCTCACTTTTGGAACTGAAAAAACTTTCATTATTTACCCCGTAAATGATCGCTTGAAAATGGAGCCGTAGTAAAAATATGATTCCGAAACATGGGAAACTCTTTATTGCGAAAATGTTAAATTAATTATATTAAATTAATTATATTAAATTAATTATATTAAAATAATCTATAGCTCTACTTTTGTATTGGGCACTGTAAAATTAAAAATAAACATTAAGGAACAGTCAATGTCTTACCCTCCTTTCGTCACATTATTATATATATATATATACATTATTGTCTATATATATATATACATTATTGTATATATATATATATATATATATGTGTGTGTGTGTGTATGTGTGTGTGTGTGTGTGTGTGTTTCAGATATAATTTTGAAATTTTAGAGGATTTTCAGACCTGAAATATAACAAAAACAATGCGGTTTTGTCAAAGACACTTGAACAACTAATGCGTTATTTATGCTTAGGATCCTATCCGAAAGGGCGATACAAATGAAAAAGGAAGTTTACCTGTGTAAACAAAGTACGCCACAAAGACTTGATAGAAATGCTCAGCAACCTCTCGACATATTTGCAAAAGACATAATGATCAAGAATCTCTACTGGCAGCCAACTGCCTGTATACGGACAGGAAACGAGTTCAGCAGATATACAAAGATAGAAAGGGCCATAAGACAAGGGTGTGCCATTTTACCGGATACAGCAAGACCATTCTGAGGACCCTAGAAATTATGCCAGGATTTGTCATTGGCGGTCACAATCTGAACAACAGAAGATACGCAGATGATACAGTGCTGAAAGCTGACACGGAAAGAAAACTACTCTTAAAAAAGGTCGATGAAAATGTCAAAAGAAAGGACTACAAATAAATTACAAGAAAACTGAATGTATAGTCATCAGCAAACAGAGGAGCCCAAAACCTCAATTACCTTTTGGGGATACTAAAATCAAGCAAGTAGAAAAATCTAAGGGGGAAGTGTTCTAAAAGAAATTAATTTAACCAACGTCGAGCCACGTCAATATTTAGATGAGTGACCACTTGAAATGTTGTAAGGCCAATGCTGTAAAAATAACAGCTTAGAGTTGTTAATCACAAAACCAAGTTCAAAATCCAGTCTTTTTTCGTTATATTTATTTGCACGCAAATTCTTGTTTAGAAAACCACACAATATAATAATAACAAAAACAGATATGAGAGGAAAAAGGTAAGTATATTGAATAAAAGATATACAACCTGTACACGGTTAGTAGATTCAGGAATACTTGGTCATAGGAGTCAAATATATACAAGAAGTAATCCGGGTAATAGTCTATATTCTTGCTGACCAACGAGCGGCGGTTCAACTGCTCTGACAAACGCCAAACTCTAACAAAAACAATTCGTTCTGTGTAGGAAGGATTATTTGTATACCATGGAAGAGTCCATAGAGTGTGTGAAAAGGGGCAACTCCCCAACACAAATCTCCTTGGAAAAGACATGAATCCACTTCCTCCTTCTTAATTAATAAAACTAATATTAATAAATTACTATTATCTCCAAATTGTCTTGCAATTTATATTTTTTCTGGCTTTAAATAACAATTGATAAACCGTAAAAACACATCAATCAATCAATAGACAAGAAGTTTATTATATGAGGACAGTGCAAAAGTTCTCAGCGGTTTGTTTTTCGCTAAAATGTTTTATTTATATAAATAACTTCATTAATGATTTGTCCAAAAATTCTCCATATCTTTCGATGACCTTTCGTTTCGATTCAGCCGTATCGGGGAAAATGATTCTGTTTTTGACATGTCAGAAGACCCCATATGTTCGGAAATCTTGACTCCAATTATAGCAAGCTGCTTCGCATCTTCCTCAAGAGTGCGGAGATTGTCACCCAACCCAATTAAAAAATGGTTTCTTTACCTAAAAAGGGTTTTATTGGCAGTAACTGCTTGTAGTATTAAGCAGTGACATTTTATCTAAATACCGGCACCCTTTTGATTACCCTTTTAAAATTGAGAGTCAACATACAGTGATGATTTCTGTGGTCGCAGTTTCAATATCTATAAGAACATAACCTCCGCTAAAATATAGAAAATTTTAAATAATAGATTTTCTTTAAATGTATTACAGTGGATAATATCGTATTTGAAATCAAATTTCATTACGTCGGATAAAGAAGACATTCGAACATATACTATAAAAATATTATCAAATCTTGTCAGTTTTGTTCAACGAAACATTTATCTGTGTATATGTATATGCCTTGGAGGCAAAGTAGAATAATGTAGTAAGATAGCGGCTCGGATTAAGAAGAGTTCGAATTCCAATCGAATTCATTACATTCACTTACGTACTAATAACCTTGAGAAAGGTATGAATCCGTCATCTTTATCCCCAGTTATGAGAAAATAGCAGGACAAACCGGGTTCTATAGACTTAGGTGGCAACCGGTCTGAGAGAAGGCAACTCTGAATTCAAAACCAGTTTGAAAAGGGTTAAATAACAGGACAGATTGGGTTCTATAGCCTTGATTGGCAACCAATCTACCGCAGAAAGAACTGGTAATCTACCGCAGTAAAATCTCCAAGAGCTCTCTTCCAACATGCCTTGTACCAGCATGGAAGTTAAGCGCAAAGAAATTAACATGAAAATGATATCACTATATATAAATAGATATCACTATATATATATATATATATATTACTCATCCACATACAAGCCTGATTCGCTGTATCACAGCTCATCAGTTTGTCTAGACACATCCTCTTTCTTCTGGTTGGGATCGAAATTCGACCGATTTGGTATCAGTCAGAGCCACTATCCACTAAGCCCACGGAATCAGAAAAGGGGAAATTTAACGTGTTGTATATAGTGTACACACAGCACACTTCATTTGAAGAGTAACGCATATATCGCAGAAGTGGAAATTGTAATGAAAATTTTCTTCTCTAGAGAGTTCAATCGTAATGAGAGAATAATGTATTAGTCCTTCACATACAAGTCTGTTTCGCTGTACCATAGCTCATCAGTGTGTCTAGACACATCTACTTGCTTCTGCTCGGGATTGAAACTCGACCGATTTGGTGTCAGTTATATATGTCACACATATATATATATATGCGTACCTGTGATAGTATAACATTAAATGAGAGATAATATCGGATAATGATGGGTTTTTTATCCAGTTTTTGCTCGGGGTGATGATACCAAATATGATCGTATTTAACAAAAATTTCAATAACAACAGTTAATACTGAACGATATTGAATACGTTTCTTTATGGCCGCTAATATCATGGAAAACGAGAAAAATTGCACCAGCCTACAACAATAATTTCAAAACCTCTTGTGGTGCGGTGGATATCAGCTCAGAAAGAGATATCGGGGAGTTCGAATTCCAGTTGAATTCCTTGCATTCACTTACGTTTCCATTCCCCCCCCCCCCATTTTTGGGTTAAATAACGGGACAGATTGTTTTTTATAGCAGCTTTGTCTGGCAACCAGTATACCTCAGAAAGTAATGGCAACCTACTCTGGGATAATCTTCATGTCAGTCATCTCTCGCTCGGGACATGATCGCCCGAGTGTGTATCACGTATGGCACTTAACTGACTGTAACTCTGTCTGGAGGAGAAAATAGTTGTAAACACCTTCCCAGACTAACACTAAATACTAAATACACGATCAGAAAACTATATATATATATATATATATATATATATATATATATATATATTAATAGAATAAGTAAATAACAGGTAGAAAAAAGTGTATTTAATCTAACATGTATCACAAGCTCCTTCAGAGATTTTTAAAGACAAACGATTTTAAAATTCCTTTACTTAAACTTTTTTTAATCCACAGCGACAGTATGGGTGTCTGTATGTGATTATTTTCTGGATGATTTTGAATATTATTATTTGTGTCTGGTGAGCAGCAGGTTTTGCTGCAAAATATGTATTACCCATGAAATTGTAGAATATCTAAATTTTTTTCTAGATGATATTCAGTCAGTCAGTTAAGTGTCATATGTGATACACGCTTTGGGCGATCATGTCTCTTTAGAGAGATGACTGGAATTCGAAATCGGCTCTCCAATTTGTCGTTCCGAGTCGATATCCACTGTACCACAACGCACATACTAAGAAGATATTGCTCTGTTAAATTAAATAAACAAATTCAACATTGAGTTCTTTTGAGTTCGTCTCTCTCGGAATTTAGTTAGTTAAGTGCCATACGTGAAACACGCTTGGGCGATCATGTCTCGAAAGAGACATGACTGACTGAGCAGAAAATTATCCCGCAGTAGGTTGCCATTGCTTTCTGCGGTAGACTGGTTGCCGGCCAAGGCTATAGAACCCAATCAGTCCTGTTATTTAACCCATAACTGGAGGGAAGAGACGGATTAATACCTTTCCCAAGAGTATTTGAGTGTAAGTGAATGCAATGAATTCAACTGGAATTCGAAGTCATGTACATAGAGGTCTGTTTCGCTGTATCACAGCTCATCAGTTTGACAAGATACATCCACTTGCGTCTTGCCGGGATCGAAACTCGACCGATTTGATGTCAGTTGGAGTCGCTGCCCTCTAAGCCATAGGCACATGGAATCAGAGAAGGGAAATTTTAACGTGTTGTATATGAGCAGTGTATACACATGCCAGTCACCGAAAGAACTCAACTCATTTCGGAAGAGTAAAAAAAGACAGAGGAATATATATATATATATATATATATATATATATTCATTTGTCTTTTTTACAAATATTATTACGTCTTCTCCTCCTGCGAGCTTCTTTTTCTGGTGCCCCGACTGCATGAACTTACCCGCGTTACTAGATTGCCAATTAGGTCCTATCTTTTCACCGTCAAAATACCCAAATGTAACCAGCACTTCAACCCTAGTGGCTTCCATTCTCTTACTTCGCGCCTGTGGAACATGCTTCCTTGACAGTTACAATCTCCATAAGTTTGAGTGCAACATCAATTGCCATCTTCTATCTTCTTGATTCCCAAACTTATCTTGTAATTTCTTCGATATCGCTGGTTCCCTGTTTCTTTTTCTTTTCCTTTCTTCTCATGCTACCCGTTTGCGCACCAGTGGCGAAACTGCTTTGCTTAGGATTAAACGATTATAAAAGAAATAAGAAAAGAATATATATATATATATATATATATATATATATATATATATGATTATTATTATTAAACAGGAACTAACGGACAACTTGCTGAATTTCCCTTAAATAAGACAAAATTCTAAACAACGGCCAGAATAAGAAGAACGAAAAAGAACGAAAGGCAAACACCTACTCAGCAAAGTAAAATGATAAATGACTAGATTACGTAGACAGACCAAGCACACTTGGCAACGTTAATTCTTGTTAAACTATGGTCCTCTTTATAACCCTATATATATGACTGAGATGAGGATATATATTTTTATATATTTAAGACTTTTCACTAAATTCGCTATAATGTTACGACTGCATATACACATTTCCGTTTTTTTTTATTTTGTTTTTTTTTTATGAAGACGAATTTTTTCGGAGTCTTTTTCTCATTGTTTCCCTCAGTTTTTTAAGTAGGTATTCCTCGCTGCCATATTAGAAAATCTGCCAGGAATGGTGAAATGTAAAAGCCAGGCGCAAATGTACTGTGAATGACCTTGGGATTAAGGCACTCTCTGGACATTAACGTCGTAATTTAATTACGTTCTCTTTTGATAAGAGTAGAACTTTTATGTCAAAACTGCGGTCAGTCACATTAACCAACGCATTTGACGTATTATTTTGTAAATTATTCATTTTGTATACATATAATCTCAAAACATCACATCACATTTTTCTAACGTACGCATGCAATTTCCTAAAAGCATCTAATACCAGGTGCTGTAAGCGTATAGTGACGGATGTGCGCTGTGGTGCAGTGGATATCGGCTCGGAAAGAGAAATCGGTAAGCCAAGTTCGAGTTTCAGTTGAATACCCTGCATTCACTTAAGCACTGGTACCCTTGGGAAAGGTATTAATCCGTCCCTTCCCTCTAGTTATGGGTTAAATAACTGAGTATGACTTGGGGACCCTGCCCTTAAAAACAAATCCCAATGAATCTCGATACTCGAAAAGAAAAAGTCTTACTAGACACAAAACTTATATAAAAACAACAATAAATTGTTGAAAGAAAAAGGTATTACCAGCAATAAATAAATAATAAAAAAGATTTAGTTGGCATTATATGACCCACCGAGGTGTTGATATGCCATAAAAACAAAACAATCAACCAACTAAAAGCATCTACCGAGGAACTAGAAATGATGGAAAGACTAACCACTAAAAAAGTTTTCTACAAAACTTTCTTTACAAAAAGTATGTCATAACGTAGCCGGAAATGATTCAACTCCACCAAACTGCCAAACAAATGATTAGCAATCAAAGCAACAAACTGAGGCCAAATCACAACGACCTCTTCAGCAACAGCAAATGGAAATATGTTGAAAATCGAAGTCCAGTAGAAGATCTATCAGATATAAATCTTTACGATACATAACGAGAACCTCTCAGCTTCGGTTTTAAAATTGTCACCGGAATCCGCAAAGAAGACAAGCAGACACAAAAAGACACAAACAAAACGATTCCGATTTCTCAAAAGCTTTCATTTCAAGCTTAATTACTGCTACAATAGAAGCCAACAATGAAAATACATTACCACTGAGACACTTAAATGAACTAAAAATCTAGCAAGAAATAAGAAAATCCACATCATTCCCTCTAACAAAGAAGAGGTGATTGTGATCATAAACAAGAAATACATACATAGAAAAAATTAACTCACTACTCAACGATACCGACGCATACAAAATAAACGAACAAAAATAACTAATGAAACACCAAAATTTCGCAAAATCGGGAAACTAATTTAAAATAAAAAAAGCGTGGTATAGTCATAGAATATCATCCTAAAACACCCATGGATTACGGTCTCCCTAAAAGCCAGAAAACTGGCATTCTAATGCACCCCATTATCTCAGGAATAGACACTGCCCCCGAGTAACTAGGGAAAGCCATAACAAAATACTAACCCCTTTTCTTCGAACATTTCATCTTATATAAAGAACTCAGTCAGTCAGTTACGCTTGGGCGATCATGTCTCGAAAGAGACATGACCGACTGGGCAGAAGATTATCCTGCAGTAGGTTGTCATTGCTTTCTGCGGTAGACTGGTTGCCGACCAAGACTATAGAACCCAATCTGTCTTGTTATTTGACTCATAGCTAGAGGCGGAAAAGATGCGTTATATTATTAAGTAGTAATTAATGGGGGATCGGTTTCCTATTGTTATGAAGTAATAAACTGATCCCCCACTTTATGACCAGTAGCAGCCTTAATCATTATTCAAACTATTATATTCAGTCAGTCAGTTAAGTGCCATACGTGAAACACGCTTGGGCCATCATGTCTCGAAAGAGACATGACTGACTGGGCAGAAGAATATCCCGCAGTAGGTTGCCATTGCTTTCTGCGGTAGACTGGTTGCCGACCAAGGCTATAGAACCCAATCTATCGGTTGCCATTGCTTTCTGCGGTAGACTGGTTGCCGACCAAGGTTATAGAACCCAATCTGTCCTATTATTTAACCCATAACTAGAGGGAAGAGACGGATTTATACCTTTCCCAAGGGTATTTACGCGTAAGTGAATGCAAGGAATTCAACTGGAATTCGAACACGGTTCCCCGATTTCTCGTCCCGAGCCGATATCCACTGCGCCACGACGCACATCCGCACATAAAGAACTCAGGCAGCCTAATTGAAAAACGAAGGGAAGTGAACATGACTTAGGGAAGTGAATGCTTACACTAGATATAAAATCCCTCTACACCAACGTTCTAGTTAAAAAATGCATAAATTTCCTAAAAAAAAGCATTTAAAACAAATATAAAAAATCTCAACCAACAGATAAAATAATAACAATTTGCTTTTTCGTCACTAATCATTTTACATTTAATAATGATTGTTGCAAACAAAGATTTGGATTAGCGATGGGAGAGCCTATCAATGGAATGATGGCTGCTACCTTGATAGAATTTCATGAATCCGGTCCATTCCAAAATATTTTACCCAAACAATCAACGTATTTCCGATATAATGATGATTTTTGAAAAATAGGGAAACTAATTTAAAATAAAAAAGCGTGGTATAATCATAGAATATCACCCTAAAACACCCATACGTTACTGTCTCCCTAAAAGCCACAAAACTGATATTCTAATCCGCTCTATTATATCAGGAATAGACACTGCGCCCCACCATTAACTAGTGAAATCCATAGGAAAATTTCTAAGCCCTTTTCTTGGAACAATCAGTCCATCACAAATAAAGAACTCAGGCAGCTTAGTTGAAAAATTAAGGAATGTAAACATGACGCATGGCCAGTCTAGATACTAAAAATCCTTTTAAACCAACGTCGAGGTCGAAAAATGCCTAAATCTCCTAAAAACACAAAGTTAAAGTTCTCTCTGGAAACAGCTATAATAATATTAAAATAATAAAAATCTACCGTCTGATCACCAATCAATGCTACCTCACATTTGATAAAAAAAAAAAAACAAATATATATATTTTTTCAAGTTATGTTTAAACTCAAATTCTTCGAAAATTTTGAAGAGTAAGCTTAAATAGTTTTATTAATTTAACCGTCAATTTCGGTTTTATTTCCAAAAATCTATTATTCTCAAAAAAAGACCCCACTGAAAATGATGAAATCATTTAACCGACTTGGCTGACCACCTGCAGTCACTCTCTCACCGGCGTGATGTGGCTTCCCTGTGCCTCTTCTATAAATACTTTCACGGCTTCTGCCCCGAAGAACTTAGATCACTGGTGCCCCCTAGGTACGAATTTGCATGAGATACTAGATTAGCAACTAGGTCCCAACCTTTTACAGTGAAACTGATAAAATGTCACTGCAATTTCTATTCCAACAGCTTCTTTTCTCGCACTTCCCGCCTGTGGAATTCCTTTCTGCATACTTGCTTCCCCGACGGCTACAACCTCCAGGAGTTTAAATGTAAGATCAATAGTCACCTCCTAACACACTAACTCGCACCTATTCTCTCAAACACTCTTTATATGTACCTCCTTACTCGTCTATCACCCTCCTTCTGACATTTCCTATATCCAATCGCTCTATTTAATCCCCTGCACTATAGTGGCAATGGAATGCCTTACTTGGGGTAAAATGATTAAAAAAATAAATAACCAGATATATCTAAACTTTACAGCATGGCTTTTCTAAATGAGATGAGAATTTTAGTAGGATTTGATTTTAAAATTATATGACACGCAAATGAAAAATGCCTTCTTCTTCTTCTTCTTCTTCTTCTTCTTCTTCTTCTATGTGCCATGTCCCTTCAGGACGTAGGCATTCATGGTTCTCCATGTATCCCTATCCCTTGTGGCTCTTAGTATGTTTGCTCCTGTTACACCTCACAACCCCGTTCCGTCATCCACCTGATCAGGACCTACAAATATGTTATCCGCTGCCTTCCTCTGTCTCTCCTTCCTTCTATCTGCCCAGTCAGTATCAGGTTCTCCAGGCTCTCCTTCCTCATTGCGTGTCTCAGGAACTTCAGTTGTCTCTTCCTGATGCTCAGTATTAATTTCCTTTTTGTTGCCATTCTTTCCAACACCTCATCGTTGCTTGCATGCTCAGTCCACGATATCCGCAGCATCCTTCTGCAGAACCACATTTCCGCTGCTTCAAGTTTTTCCCTCATCTTCGATGATATTGTCCAACATTCATTGCTGTATTGAAGAACTGACATCACATAGCAATTCAGCACTCTTTTCTTTGTTTCTAGTGAAGTTTTCCTGTGTGTTAGTACTTTACTCCGCTTCTAGAACGCGTCCTTTGCCATGCCAATTCGCCTTCGGATCTCTGTGTCGCACTTTCCATCTCCTGTTAGAACACTTCCTAGGGATTTAAATTTTTGTTTTCTTCAGTCTCATAATTGATTTTCGAAAGTCATCTGAAAAATGCCTAAATCTCCTACAAAGCATCTAACACAATCAAAGTTAAAGCTCTTTCTCCCAACAGCTAAAATACTATAAAATCTACTGTTTGGTCACCAATCAATTCTATTCCACAATTAATAAATGCACAGTGCTCCACCTGTATGGGAGCGAAATAATTCCAATTGAAGCGGACTCAAGATTTTTTTTTTATATTTTGAGTGCTCTGGCATTTATTTTATTATAAATAGTGCTCAATATAATGAGAATTACTTGAGTCCTCTTCACTTGGAATATCCGCAGACAGATCTGTTTCGCTGTATCACAGCTCATCAGTACGGTTATTCTCCGATTGTTACATAACCCAGGCTCGAAACCCGACCGAATTGATCACGGGGCATTCGGTGGAAGAAGGCAGTCTTATATTAAAACTGTCAATCTCTGCATTAATCTGGCATTAAGGTGAAATTGTGACCAAATTTGTTTCCGTCACAAAATTTGGCACTCAATTCTACATAGCAATTCTATATCAGCAACCATAAAAATAAAAATAAAAAAAACTTATCCAACCTTGATCTGAAATTTATCAAGACCGACTTGAAAACATTAAAATATATAGTTAGTACGATACGAAATAACATCTGCAACAAGACAGAGGCACTATTGTACAAAGTAATTGTGCTCAGTTTATATCGATGAAAGCTTTAACTCATGGTTTGGTACTTATTCTATATATTTAGAAATCCTTGATAAAATACAAAAAAGGAATATTATTGGTCACGACCTGGTATCTCGGTTTCAGCAATTTCCACCCCCGTAACACAGCTTTTTCAATTTTTTTTTAACCTTTTTATGGTAATTTTCTGATGAGTTTTCTTTTGTGGTTTATCAGACTTTATGAATTTAAGTGCAGTACTAGATTGGCGGCAAGGTCTCATCATTTTAGACTTGAAATGGCTAGAGCTAACCATAAGTTGTTTTTTTTTTTTTTTTTTCTGCCTAAAGTTTCTTCTTTTGTACTTCTAACCCTGAAGTGAGAGAAAGTTGTGGCAAACGGGCGACGGGTTCCTTCGCTTAAAAGAGCCAGCATTTCTCAAAAAGCGTCTCTTTTGTTACTTTTTTAATTAATTTTTCGATTTTTTTTTCTTCTTTAAATGATGGCGTTAAAACCAACACATCGGGGAGGAGGCGCGAAATTTGTGGAAAGCAACCGAGACTGAGTAGGTTGATTTGAAAGAAGGCGCTAAAACTGAAAGAAGAAGAACAAGGGAAAAAAGAGATGAAGAAGAAGAAAGAGAAGAAGAGTTTAGGAAGAAGAAGAAGTAGATGAAGAAGAAAAAGAAGAAGAAGAAGAAGATAAGAACAACAGCAAGAACAAAAAAGAGATGAAGGAGAAAAAGAAGAAGAGTTTATGAAGAAGAAGGAGAAGAAGAAGATAAGAAGAACAACAAGAACAAAAAAGAGATGAAGAAGAAGAAAAAGAAGAAGAGTTTAGGAAGAAGAAGAAGAAGAACAAAAACAACAAAAAAGAGATGAAGAAGGAGAAAAAGAAGAAAAGTTTAAGAAGAAGAAGGAGAAGAAAAAGAAAGAAGAAGATAAGATGATGAAAAAGAGTGTGTATGAAAAAATGCTCAAAAGAACGAACTAAAGGAAAGAAAAGGTGGTAAAAATAAGAAAAAGAAGACAAAGATGAAAAAGGGAAGAGGAAGATAAAGAAGAAACATAGGGAAGAGAGGGAGAAATGCGGAGTAGAAATGATAAAGAATCAGAAGCGTTCAATGACAAAAAGAAAAAAACGAAGAAAAAAAGAAGACAAAGATGATAAAAGAGAAAACTGTGAAGAATCATTCATGGAAGCCATACATCCGCCCGTGTATTGAATTCTGCTGCCACCAGGTTCTTGACAAAAATCCAACGGAGAATCTGTAATATGATCGATACCGACTTAGCAGCTCGGCTGCTTTCGCTCTCTCACCAGCGTGATGTGGCTTCGTTGTATCTCTCCTATAAATTCTTTCACGGCTTCTGTTCCAATGAACTTAGATCACTGGTGTCCCCTAGGTATGAATTTACACGAGCTACTAGATTAACAACTAGGTCCCACCCTTTTACAGTGAAACAGATAAAATGCAACCGCAAATATTACTCTAACAGCTTCTTGCCACCTGTGGAATTCCCTTCCATATAATTGCTTCCCCGACAGCTACAATCTCCAGGAATTTAAATATAAGGTCAATAGACATCTCCTATCACACTAACTCGCATCCATTCTCTCAAGCTCTTTTCTCCATCCGCTCCACCCCCATTCTCAGTATTCTCATCTGTCTATTACCCTCCTCCTGACATTTCCTATAACTAACCCCTCTTTCTCATCACTTTCCCCTATGTAACCCACTGCGCAACAGTGGCAGTAGAATGCCTTGCTTGGGGTGTGATGATTAAGAAAAAAAAAGAGAAAAGGCGAGAGAAGGCATGAAATTAATTAGATTGGAATATTGATAAGAAAGTCGAACGAAAGAAATAAAACAAAACTTTTATTTAAAAAGGAACGAGGAAATAAAGATAATCTTTTTTCAACTGTCGGAGGGAAAATAGCAAAAACGAAGACGTCTAAAAAATAAAAGTAACTCGTCTGCTTTGTGGGAAATTAAATACTTGACACGACATTGTCTGGCAGAAAAGCACAAAATGGTGGAAATTCTTAAAAATTAAAAGTGGGAGCAGAAAGTCAAAACACGTATTTGTTTCAAATTCTCTCTCTCTCTCTCTCTCTCATACACACATACTTTCTGCTTCGTTCTCTCTCTCTATCTCTCTCTCTTTCTCCCACATACTCTCTCTTTCTTACTCCTCTCTCTCTCTCTCTCTCTGACTGTTTGTCTAATTGTCTGTATGAATATTTTTCTTTTATATAATGGCGTAAGGTCTACGAGAACTTGACAGGTGCATGCTAAAATTTTTAATTTTGAACACACAAAAAGAAAAATTATGCATTGATAAGTTGAAAGCCCTCAGAAAACTTTTGAAAATTTGTTCAAATTTTCACCAAAAACAAAAAAATATGGTAAGAACTCGTGAAAAATTAAATGAAACTAATCTTAAATAAAAGCATTATTTTCTTTTTAATCAAATTTACATATATATTAGGTTATCACACATAAAATGACGCACTTTTTGCTTGGTTGTTGATCCGGTCGTCTAATTTTATATATTACTTAAAAATAATATATAAAAATATTAACTTATTTCAGACTTTTTTTTTAAGATAATTTTTCTTTCAATATATCGTTACCAAATGAAAATGGTTACCATGAAATAATGTCGAGTGCACTTACTATGTGAGTACAAATTTGGAAAAAGAACCAATTTTGCATCGCATCATTACATGCGATGAGAAATGAATATTCTTTGACACCAGTAAGAGTATAAGCCAATGGTTAGATGAATCACCAAAGTATTACCCAAAACTCCCACTGCAACTTCGTAAGTTAATGATTACTGCGCAGTAGTCTTTCAAAAGGTTTATTCGTGATTCATTCTTGCCTCAAGGGAAAGCAATAACAGTAACTTCGTATTGTGGAAAGAATTAGTGTATGCACGAAAAATTGAAAAAGAGACATCCTAGATTCCTTAATAGGAACGACTCAATTTTGCTGCCCGACGACGACACACGGCCGCACGCTTATCAATCAATTGTCCAAAAGCTGCATGGCCTGAATTATGAAATTTTGCCTCCTCCTTCATATTCACCTGACATTTCTCCCACTGATTATCACTTATTTTAAAGTCGTAGGGAAATGGTTTATGTTTCTTTAATTTGGCCTTGTGTCATACTTAAACGAACTCCCTACAACTTTCAGGATTTATGCAGAATTCTCATCATCAGGTTTTCATCAGAAGGTTGGTTGTCGGCAGGTTAGAATGTGTGGAATTGTGTGGAATAGTGTAAGAATAAAAATATATATTTGCATTTTAAAATAGAAATTTTAAATTTTAAAATAGAAATACAAACTGGGAAAAAAAACATTTTGAATCGAGTCGTTGCATCCGATATTCTTTGACAGCAATAAGAGTGTAGGTTAGTGGTTATATGGAAAGTGAATCACCAAAACAATACTTAACACCTTCACAGTACCCTAAAAACGTTACTGTATGGTGGTCTTTCAAAGGGTTTATTCATTATGCATTCTTTCTTCAGGGGAAAACAATAACAGCAACCTCGTATTGTTGAAGAATTTAGTGTATGCACGAAAAATTGAAAAAAGAGACATCCTAAACTTGTGACTAGAGCTGTCCCAATTTTGCTGCCCGACGACGACATACGGCCGCACGCTTATCAATCAATTGTCCAAAAGCTGCATGGCCTGAATTATGAAATTGTGCCGCATCCTTCATATTCACCTGATATTTCTCTTATTGATTATCAATTATTTAAGAATTTTCAGCTTTTCATACGGAATAAAAACATTCTTCAATAAGCAAGAAATAATCAAAGCACCGGATATCGGCTCGGAACGAGAAATCAGAGAGCCGAGTTCGAATCCTAGTTGAATTCGTTGCATTCACTTACGCGCAAATACCTTTGGGAAAAATATTAATCCGCCTCTTCCCTCCAGTTATGTGTTAAATAACAGGACAGATTGGGTTCTTTAGCCTTGGTCGGTAACCAGTCTACTACAGAAAGTAATGACAACCTACTGCGGGAAAATTTTCTGATCAATCAGTCATGTCTCGAGAGGGACATGATCGCCCAGGCGTGTATCACATATGGCACTTGACTGACTGAATCGAAGCATTTGAACTGTTTATCAAATTAAAGGATGAGCATTCTTTTAAAGATGAGGTCAAGAATTTAGAGGTAAATTGAAGAACAATCATTTATCTATATGATGACTATCTCAGCCAAATAATTTCGTTATTTAAGATTTCAGAAGCTTTATTCATTTATAAAGAGCGCCATTGATGTATGACAACCGAATATCTATGTGTGTGTGTGTGTGTGTGTGTGTGTGTGTGTGTGTGTGTGCGTGTGTGTCCTGATACTTGCATTTTCTTTATTAAGACTTTCGAATGTACATGCTGGTGGACATTATTTCACTGTTTACAAAACAGAGATGTCTATTCCAACATGTGTGTCGACGAAATTTAAACTTGTAAGTAATAAGAAATATCTATATATATATATATATATATATATATATATATATATATATGCACGTGTATGTGTGTATTGCTTTAAATATGCTACATTTATAAGGGAAGAATGTTAGTGTTTTTATAAATAAATATAGAGTGGACACCGTTACATGTGAACGCGATCTTCCAACCAAAGCTGAAAACCTCATTCTAAGATGAAACTGACAGTCACCAAGTTCACACTTAATGTTCCCATTTTATATATATATATATATATATATATATATATATATATATATATATATATATATATCATAATTTTTGTTATTACAATGGTTTATAAAAGCATTGTATCACTACAAAAAAATTCTCATGTTTCAGAACAATACTTTTCTTCTCCAAGTGATATTTTGAAATAAATCGTGAAAATTATTTATTAAGAAAACATCTGTATCCACTGGACTATGTGTCCTTAAGGTCACATAGCCCAGTAGATATAGACCTTGGTTAGTTTCTGTGACTTGACCCAAAGAATTGTGAGTTCAATACCAGGCTACAGCAGTGGTGAACAAGTAACTTACATGGTTAGAGGGAGATAATAACTCATGACTACCAAAAGAGACACTACTACGCAAGGAATGGAGATCATATACCCCAGTGATTGTAATAAAGGGTTCGAAATTCTTAGCACCTTAAGAAGGCCGGAGCGTACAACGGCCGAAACTTCGTACAAATGGCAACAAAGATGAGGACAATAGTCTAAATAATGTACATACTGTAATATGAACCTAATCCATAAAAAATTATGAAGTTTACGCAAATTATTATTCATAAAATAGAAATATTTTATTTTTTTGTGGATTAGGTAGGCATAATTCGCCCCTGCCTATCAATCTCAGTATGTAAGCTACACATAGTAGGTCCGTAGTCCGCTTGTCGCAAACCACCCCTCAACGCTGTTTTCCATGTAGGCAGGCGCAATTTTGCCTTCAACTCAACTGCTTGTTATTTTACGTGGGCTGAGGTTGCGCACCTCTGTTTCGCTTATTTTCTTGTGTTCATTTTTTCAATTTTAGATTATTTACTTACACATTTTTCTTTATAGCGATGAATAGTGAATATCTTAATACATTATGAAGCTTATAAAGAAAAGAGAGAAAATTTAAATATTTTCAGAACAGCACTAGAGATAAGGATCTAAACAACAGAAAGAAACAAATTTATTAGAATATTTGGAACTGCTTCTTCTTCTTCTATGTGCCATATCTCTTCAGGACGTAAGCGATCATGGCCCTCCGCGTCTCCCTATCCCTGGTTGCTCTTAAGACTCTTTCTCCTGTTACCCCACCAAATCTCCGCTCTCTCATCCACTTGCTCATGCTCGTCAAGTATGTTACCCGCTGATTTCCCTTGTCTCTATTTCCCTCTATCTGACCTGTGCGTATTTGATTCTCCAAACCCTTCTTCCTTATTACATGTTCCAGGAATTTTAACTGTCTTTTCCTGGTGCTTAATATTTCCTTTTCGTTTCCATCATTTCCAAGACCTCATCATTGCTCACATGCTCGATCCATGATATCCGCATCATCCTTCTGTAGAACCACATTTCAGTTGCTTCAGGTTTTCTTTCATCTTTTATGATATTGTCCAGCATTTACTACCATACTGAAGAAAACACATTACATAGAAATCCAGCAAAATTATCCCGTCTCTTAATACTCTACTCAGCTTCTTGAATGCGTCCTTCGCCATGCCAATTCGCCTTCGGATCTCAGTGTCGCACTTTCCGTGGTTTTAGCGGCTGTGCTACAACAAGAAGGCTTCTTTTTCTAGGTTTTCTATTTTCTGTATCTATGGAGTCTGTAGAAAGTAACACCACAAAGAACAAGATATGATAATGGAATAAAATCAACCAACAATGTCTTGGTTTTTGCCGTCAAATAGACGGCATAGAATAGGCTAATTGTTCAAAGCTCTAGTTTGAATTCTGGTCGAGATTGTTATAATTTCGCGCTAATATCCTTTGGAACGGTGTGAATCAATATCTCCCCCAAGCTGTGGGTTAAATAACAAGACAGCTGTCTATCACTGAGGGGTACAACTAATGCAGAAGAAGGATAACTTTGAACTCAAAATCTAATGTGAAACTTGTGTTGCACTTATCTTAATTGTATCTAAGATTCTCTCAGCATAGTTGCAATATAAAAACAAAGATTGGCACTGTGGTTCTTGAAGAAACACAAAGGGACTTCCTCAGACTGGCAAGCTCCGAAATGAGCGTCTCCAAGTCGAAACAGCCGTGATGAGGATAAAGAGTAATGCATCGGCGTACTGTACAATTAAATTTATCTCCTCTAAAAGCAAAAAACAATATTTTTTCTTTCTATTTTAACTTACCATTCGCGAATATCTCACAATTGATGAAATGCTGATTTCCTTTTCAAACTCTGGTGACAGATTACGTATTCTGAATGAATAAATGATAGTTCGGTCTTGTAATTTCTTACTTTGGTTCTAAAGACGAGATGACACTTTTAATTCGAGAAACGGCTATACCCACACCCCATAGCGCAATGTAAAAAAAAACATTAATCTTAGTTTGAAATTGAAAAAAATCGAATGTCGTTTAATCCAGGGATTAACCTTCGATCGAAATCGATTTCTCATTTCTAAAAACAAAAATTAATCTATATATGTAAGTATAAAAATAGATAGATAGATAGATAGATAGATAGATAGATAGATAGATAGATAGATAGATAGATAGATACGAGGAGCTGTTTAAAAGTTCTTTAACCCATCTCGACCAGAGCCTAAATGACTTTCTAAAAATGGACTGATGTTTAGTCATTTAGTTCGATTTTGCAAAAAAATAGAGTTGAAACATTTACATCACCACTCATAGATAATGTAGAAACTGAAATAGATAGATAGATAGATAGATAGATAGATAAGGAATAGACTTGGTTAGATGGTAGATAGATAGATAGATAGATAGATAGATAGATAGATAGATAGATAGATAGATAGATAAGGAATAGACTTGGTTAGATAGATAGATAGATAGATAGATAGATAGATAGATAGATAGATAGATAGATAGATAAGGAATAGACTTGGTTAGATAGATAGATAGATAGATAGATAGATAGATAGATAGATAAGGAATAGACTTGGTTAGATAGATAGATAGATAGATAGATAGATAGATAGATAGATAGATAGATAGATAGATAGATAGATAGATCGATAGATAGATAGAAATGAACAGACCGAGATAGATAGATAGATAGATAGATAGATAGATAGATAGATAGATAGATAGATAGAAATGAACAGACCGAGATAGATAGATAGATAGATAGATAGATAGATAGATAGATAGATAGATAGATAAGGAATAAACTTGGTTAGATAGATAGATATATAGATAGATAGATAGATAGAGAGATAGATAGATAGATAAGGAATAAACTTGGTTAGATAGATAGATAGATAGATAGATAGATAGATAGATAGATAGATAGATAGATAGATAGAATAGACTTGGTTAGATAGATAGATAGATAGATAAGGAATAGACTTGGTTAGATAGATAGATAGATAGATAGATAAGGAATAGACTTGGTTAGATAGATAGATAGATAGATAGATAGATAGATAGATAGATAGATAGATAGATAGATATGAACAGACTGAGATAGATAGATCGATAGATAGATAGATAGATAGATAGATAGATAGATAGATAGATAGATAGATAGATAGATAGATAGATAGAACAGACTGAGATAGATAGATAGATAGATAGATAGATAGATAGATAGATAGATATGAACAGACTGAGATAGATAGATAGATAGATAGATAGATAGATAGATAGATAGATAGATAGATAGATATGAACAGGCTGAGATAGATAGATCGATAGATAGATAGATAGATAGATAGATAGATAGATAGATAGATAGATAGATAGATATGAAGCGAATGAGGGTAAAGGATTATTAACGCTCTGTCGACATTGATTTTCAATTTCTAGAAAGAGATTTGTATAAATGCATGTTTCCTAAATATATTAAGCGAAATTTTAAATAATTTTAATAAACTTGGTTTCTTCACTCAGTTCAGATTAATCGCGTGGATTCGGGCGATAGGTAGATCTACATACACGCGTTCGTCTGTACGGATATTTTGCTGATATATTCTGATCTCCTTCGCACATTTTCGCATTTTATTGCCTATGTCGAGAGAAAGATTGACCCCTTTAAAAAGAAATTCGTTTTCATAGGAATCCTTCTCTTAAAACAATGTTTTCAGGAAAATAAGTTTCTTAAATCGATTGTTGTCGCTCTTTATAGTATTAATCAGTGCTTCTTTCCTCATTGGAAGGCGTGTGTAAAGTTTCCATCTTGATTGTGTCATTATCACTTAAACGTGTTCTCCATATTAATGAAAGTATTCAAGTGATATGGTTTCTGTTAATTTGGCAAAGTTTTTCGTTTGTGTCAGTCTACGAGATTCCATGTAGAATGTCCGTCTCTAAAATCTAAAGAAAAAATTCGCTCTCGGCCATTTTTAATCTTGATTTGAGGAAGTTTTTTTTATATATACACAGCTGATCGTTTAGATACTTCTGAATGAGTTGAGCATCATGCATGACCTCCATATTAATGTCCAGAAGCGAAAAGCTATCTAAGAGCATGACTCAAGCTCTTAAGAAAAAGAATTTGTTTTTATAGCATCGTGCGGTCTTCTACGAAATTACTACTGGCACAGCTTGTATTAGTTTTGTTCTCAGTTCGATTTTTTCGTTATACTCTATATTCATAAATTATAACGGACATGGTCAACAGATGCCAAGAGGATACTCTATATCCATGAACGTTACCAACATTATCAACACATGTCCCTTCAGGACGTAGGTGATCATAGCTCTCCACATCCTCCTATCTATTGGAACTCTTAATATCATTTTTCTGATACTTTTCCCAAACACTGCTCTGCTATCCATTTGCTTAAGTATACTATGCGTTGCTTTCCCCTGACTCTCTTTCCTTCTATTTGACCTGTGAGTATCAGATTCTCCAAGCCTTTTCCTCATTACATATACCGGAAATTTCAAATGTTTTTCCTGATGTTAAACATAAGTTTTTTCGTTTACATCCTCTCCAAAAATTCGTCTTTGCTAATATAGTCTTTCTATGGCATCGTCAGCATCCTACTGTAGAATATTTCGATTGCTTCAAATCTTTTTTCATCTTTGATGAGATTGTCCTGCATTCGCTGCTATATTGAAAGACAAACATCACATAACAACCCACTACTCTTTTCTTTGCCTTTAATAAAATTTTATACTAACTTTGTAACTGATCAACGCACCAGTGTATTTGTTGTGCTTAATATTTATTACGGTCTTATGACTGATTTCATTCCATTTCCAAATCATGGTTTGTGATTTCGAGAGTTTTATCTTGAGTCCCACTTCTTATAAAAGAATGTCGATTTTTTCAAGATCATTCTCATTTTGACTACAAAAATTTATATCACCAGCAAAACAAACTCCTTATTAATGTTAAAGTCAAAATAGTAAAAAAGTTAACAAAATCAATAAATGAAGTCCAGATGAAGAGTAAAGTGGTCAACCACTTATCCAAATATTTGAAATATTAATCAAATATATGCTTCGATGGCCAGTATATTTTGAATGTATATATAAAGCAAAATTCATATTTCACTATGTTTGTTTAATGAAACCTGACCACAATGAAATGATTAATATTTTTCATAATGGATATTATGAGTTGAAAATCATATTACAAATTTCTTGTATAAATATAAGTCTATCATGAAACTATCCCAGCAGATGATACCAGAATGAATTTTGCACAAAGTTCTAATGTCAAAATTGCACAAAGTACAGGGTGTTGCAGATAAATCCCACACTCGGCGACTATGTGCTTGTCGATAGCGGCGAACGCCTCCACGATGGCAGCTTTCAGATAGTCGACCATATACAGGGTGTTGCAGCAAAATCCGACACTTGACAAAAAGAAAACAAAAGAGGCAATGAAAACAAAATTTGTATATGCAGAGACCCGACAGTTTAATTAGCAACAGTTAGAATTACATACTACATTATTTTTTAATGTAACCGCCGTCGGCGACGACAACCATCTCAAGGCGGGCGCGAAATGAATCACACGCTTTGGCGACTATGTGCTTGTCCATAGCGGCAAACGCATCCACGACGGCAGCTTTCAGATAGTCTACCGTGTTGTGGGCGTGCTTGTTGGTCTTGGCCTCGATCACGCCCCGAGAAGAAATTGTCACGGGAGTTGCAGTCGGGTGAGAAGGGCGGCCACAAGTCTGGCGACCAGTGGTGAGGAACATTGTTGAGCAGCCACGCCTGGGTCGTCTTGGCCTTGTGTGCAGGAGCGGAGTTCTGTTTGAAGACGTAGGGGCGTCCAGCGACGATCTCCGTCAATCCAGAGCTTCACCTTGACGCTCAGCATCTCCTGGTAGATCTCAGCCGTCGACTCTCTGAAAGCTGTAATCGTGAAGTCGTTCGCGGCTGTGGACAAGGACATGGTCGCCAAAGCGTGTGGATCATTTCGCGCCCGCCTTGAGAAGGTCGTCGCCGCCGCCGGTTACATTGAAAAGAAATTTAGTATGTAACTCTAATTGTTGCTAAATTAACTCTCGGGACTTTTGTTGCTTTTTTTTATCTCTTTCGGTTTTTTTTTTTTTTTTTTTTGTCAAGTGTCGGATTTTACTGCAAAACCCTGTATAATATCAATGTTAACTGATGTTTTTCTCAGGTCCAATCTTACCCAGGATGGCAGCACTTGTTAAGATCCCAGCTATGGGCAAATAATGAAACTCATAAACTGGGTCAAAACATTATGAAAGTATAAAATTACATTTTTATAGTAAATTTGCAACGACAAGTCTTAATATTAAAAAAATTAACAAGTTCCCAACGAAATTAAATTTTGGTCTTAAATGGCCATAAGCAGTTGATATGCCTCCAAAAGAAAACAAAGCAAAAACATTTCCGTGTCATTTATTGGTAATATTTAGATCATCACACATCTCGTATGAGTGATTGTGTGTTTGTAATACATTTTGCCTTTATTATTATTATTATTATTATGTCATTTTTCATCATATTTCGATTTCTACTTTGGTCTCACTACCAACCAAGTCTGCGGGGAGACCTAAGGCAGGTAGTGGCGTGTTGTTATGGCTCCATTTCATGTTTTTCTATATTCCCTATCATCCCCAACATTACATAGATAAAGTTTTCCTTAGTGTGTGGGCTGTACTTAATAAGACAATTTTTTGTATATCTCTTAAGCTGGGGTTTCCAGGGATTCTTTCAATGTGTTGTTTTGTTCCATTTTTTATCATTCCAAGTGCACCTACTATCACTGGCACAACTCTTGTTTTCAATTTCCACATTTTTTTCTATTTCAATTTCCAGGTTTTTATATTTATTATATTATTATTATTATTATTATTATTATTATTATTATTATTATTTCTATTGTTATTATTTCAGCTTCCTACGCCAGTTGTCTGCTAATGGTAAGTAACATACGCCTTTTTTCTGTATTAATACACAATCGGTATATGCGGGAGTATATCAATAAGTCTGTAGTGTGACATACAGTAACTGAGATTTTATTTGAAATGATTGCTATATAATAACGAACTGGGTGATTTTTGAGAAAGCGCTTGCTTAAGTTCCTTCACAAAGGAGATTGATAAATAAACGTTTGTACTAACGACAATGGCTATTTCTTCATAAAGCAACAGGTTTATTGATGTACCTAAGTAAACCTGTATACGTCCTTGAGCGAACAAGATCACGCAGACTTCTTTGAGACATATGAACCTTCTTTTTTTCTTTTTTTAATCGTTTCATCACAAGCAAGGCGTACCACCAGTGATGCGCAGGGGGCTACATAAGAGTGTTTAAGTTTAAGGCAGGAGGAGAGTGAAGAGAAAGACGAACCTGAAGCAAGGGTTAAACATATGAAAATGTTATCTTTTCCTTTCTTATTTATTGTGTTATTTAATTCTAACTTATCAGCATCTCTGATATGTCTTTTCCGTCTTTTCTCGAAGTCAACCTAATTATTTATGAGGTATGGTGGAGTAATGGTTAACGGCTTGAACTGAGCTCAAATTTCAGTCGAGTTTATTACATTCACTTACTTGCTAAGACCCTTTGGAAAGATATGAACCCATCTTTTCTCTCCCCAACTATGGGTAAACAGCAGAACAGGGTTCTATAGTCTTGGATGGCAACCTGTGTAGAAGAAGAAAGAAACTGAATCCAGAACCAGCCTGGAAAGGATTGGGGTCTGTCAGGCTATCTTGCTCAGGGAACATCACTACTATTGCGTAGACAGTGAGTGTGTGGTGTCCCTACAACCCTAAAGGGTTACAAAAAATGGCAGAGTGTTAAAAATCTAAGGAAGTATGTATTCTTTGGATAATGTTTGAATAAGCTCACGGCAAATACTACGACAATAAAATTTCCCTATCGCATTGTTAAGTATTTAAGCTTAAAATAAATATTGCATAATCATAAACATGAATGTTTTTCGTTATTTTAAGAAGTGGGTACAAGTGAAAAATTTTGGAAATTGACAACTTTTTTCATTTGATTAAAATTCTTTTATCTTACCTTCTTTTTTTCATGTCTTGTTTTTCTACTCAATCAAAACAAAATAGTCCATTATTTATGATAGAATGACAGGCGGCTTTAAATATTTCTAGCTTCCCTTCTTTCTAGCCAAATCCCCGTTTGACGGACATTTCTCTTAATAATAATTTAAAAATAGACGCTGGTATCTTATTTATGGCAACTAAGATTCGGCGATTTCTTTTTTCGGTTTTGATCGTTCGATAATGTGCAAATGAAAAATGCAATTTTATCACAATCGCCATAGTTTATCGGGCATCTGAATGACATCAACACATAGTATCTTTTCTTATCAGCTTAATCTGATTGTCTGTCTGTCTGTCTCCATTTCAATCTACGCTTCCTTCCTTCCTTTCTTCTTCATTTAATTTTCTTACTAAAACCATTCTACAACTATATTCACAGCTTCTGCTTTGAAGAGATTATTTCCCTAGAGCCCTGCCCACAGGAATTCACACTTGCTACTAGATTGGCATCTAGGTCCCACTATTTTGCCGTCAAAATATCTGTTTCTGTAACATTTCTTTTCTTGCGCTTCTCGCCTGCGGAAGTCCCCTCCACATACTTACTTCCCTGACAGTTACGATTTTCCCACTTTCTCTCTTTCTTTTCTCTCACTGTAAACCCCCTGCGCGTCAGTGGTGTTCTTGCCTTGCTTGGGGTGAAACGATTAAAAAAAATGTAAGGTCTTTTCTGCGTTTTCGTTAGGTTAAAACGCTGAATTGTCTATTATGAGTTATTGCCAGGGTGCAACGGTCGTGTGAACAGCGAAGGAAGAAAAAAGCACAATTATAATAGAACATTTCTGAAAGTAAAATTTTCACAGTAATGTGTTGGATAATTTTTAGATTTTCATCTGAAACGAAGAAAATGGGAACTGTGAGAATAAAAGTATTAATGTATGAAAAAAAAGAATGTGTCAGTTTAAAATGACTCCAGAAGGGTGAAGAGTTAACAAACAATAGAGAAGAAGATATACACTGAATTTAGATATCTGCAAAGTATGAATTTACGCAAACGACTAGCAGTATAACCCGGCGTTGCTCGGGTGTAATGAAATTAATTAAAATTACTCCATGATCTTCAGACTCTGTGGACGTTGGCACGAAAGACTAAAAAGCAATAGTTGTTCCCAGTTAAAGCAAAATCGTAGACTGAAATAAAAATGAATGGATGTAAGTCAAATTTTGATTTCCTGGTATCGATATCAAATAAGTTTTTTTCGTCGTAAACTGAATTTTGAAGGCTAAATAAGTCCTCTGAGTAAATGGTATCATGGCTGAGACTAAGAACTACAATTATACCTACTTAGAGCCAAACCCGAAGCAAAGATTAAACAAAAGGTCTGAAAAAATACAGACATACAGGCAGATAAACAGACACACACACAAACATCTTGCCTTATATATATATATATATATATATATATATTATCGATTTTCTGCACTGTTATAAGAACTGCAATCTTGAAACTTCTGAATATCATTTCTTATGTCTTTGTCTATGAGTGTATCAAATTTGATTAAAATCGGACCACTCCTTCTATAACCCGATTTTTTTCCATTATCGATTTTCGATATTTGTCGGGGGTACCTCGACACAAAACCTAGCTAAGAACACTCTCAGATGCTTATAGTACAACTGTGTAAATTTTCAAGAAAATCGGTTAAGCCGTCTCTGATTCTATAGGTAACGGACACTCACACACAGACACACACACACACACACAGACAAAGTTCCATTTTTAAATAAGTTTAGATAAGTAACAACGAATATCAACTCGAAGCCACAACAACCATTGATTTATGTTCATAGATCGATGATGATTAGCCACATTAATGATCATCTATTTTGTGGCGTCCCAGCGCTGTGTTCAATATTTGAATTTACAGGCAAGTTTATTTGTATCTCTGAAAGTTTATAAGTTTAACGTTTATTAGCGACCTGCTACTCATCTATTTGCATTGCATGAAGAGAGAAAGGCCCGAAGACACGCTTCGATGTCTAATTATATATAGAATGTGTTGCGGTGTGTACACGTGCATATTACATAATATTATTTCGTCAAAAGTACTGTTGCTTACGTTCGTGAATTGTTCTGTGTATTTTATCAGTTAAGACGATCAGAACGTGACATGTACGTTAGTCAGCGTAGCTGTGTAGGGAGCATTGACTATGCTTGTGAAATTGCCTTGTGTCAAACATAACCAAGCCCACCGCATTTGAAAGACAAAGTTGAACAAAAGCTAAAAGGGTCTCGTTTGCATTAATAATTGTAAATTTATTCAACGAGAAGAATGATATCAGTTTTGTTGTTTTGAAATTACATGTTTGAAAGTTTTGCATAAAGTTTTCTTTTCAATGTGTGTTCAAGAGTTCAGTTTTGTTCAAGTCAAACGAAATGGATATGTGAAAAGGAAACAAGTCTACGTTTTGCTGTGGTGTGTACAATTGTAGTTGGTTCGTTCTGAGTGTGAATAAAGTCTTTGATCCTCTTTCTTTTTTGTTAACAAGTAAATGAGGAAAGGAGGGAATCAATTAATGCAGTGTGAAAGAGAGAGTGTGAAAGACGGAGAAAATATCGGTTGTCTAGACATGGCGTCAGTCAGACGACGTGTAGCTCTCTGCTAAGTTCTTTCTTTCTTTGTTGACAATACATGAGGAAGAAGGAGAAAGGGAAAGAATAAGATACTGAAGGGCTGAAGCCAATAGCGACACGGAACGCAATAGGCTCTGTGTGTGTGTGTGTGTGTGTGTGTGTGTGTGTGTGTGTGTGTGTGTGTGTGTGTGTGTGCGTGCGCGTGTGTGTGTGTGTGCGTGTGCACGTGTGTGTGTGTGTGTGTGCACGTGTGTGTGTTTTCGTACCTATAAATGTGTGTGCGTGCCTGTAAATGTGTGTGCGCGTGCGTGTATGTGCTTGTGTGCTTGTGCGTGTGTACCCGAGAAAAAATCGTCTCTAAATGCAAGTACATATCTTTTGTGTTGACTCAGTGTCTCCTGAATATACATGATGTCTTCGCAAGTGTTAATTAGTATATATTTTTTCGATTTTAACGCGTTATACATATTAAAGATAATTTACAACCCTCTATTCAAACATTCCGAATACGTATCACAAAATAGCATTTGTTTTTAGAAAGTATCAGTTTTTTCTACTGAAACCATACTTTAATGTTATTTTTTTAGCGGGTGATAACAGCTTTAACGTTTTTTTTTTTTTTGTTTTTTTTATCTGTCTATAAATATTTAAATAGATCACTAACACCTTCCCTTAATGATGAAAATAATCTATTTAAAACAGTAAATGTCTATTTTCAATATATTTCTGTTACTTGTCACTGCACTTAGTTCAGGGATTAATGCTAATCCCATAGCTCTATACAATGAACATCTTAAATAAAAATTCTGCTTACTACATACCCGGCTACAGACTAACTGATCCGCCTCAGTAGTCTTTATTTAATCAGCTTAGCTTTGTCTTGGAATAAACACAAGTCAAGAATGAACTTTCTACTCCGACTACCTTGTTTATTCCAAAAAATTGTTATTAGTTAATTTAAAAACTGCGTTGATATTTTCAATCATAAAACATACTCTCAGTTGCCAGTTTGGTACTCTTACAACTCTATTAAATCCGAAGTGATAAAATCTTAGTTGTTGATCTGATGCATGAAATAAAGGTCATAATCTTTTAATAATTTTTTTAATCACTGATCTAAATATTTGCACATAAAGGCGTTGATAATGAATTTAATTATTTAAAATTGTTCGTAATGATTTTGAAAATGGCTTAAATGTTTCTGTTTCTTTTTTAATTTATTGACAATTCTCGTCAGAAATGTTGATTTTTGTTTTCAAGACACTAACACTAATTAGCGGAATTAATATATTGAAAAACATGAGATGATTGACATCGTCAAAATCTGTATATTGATACTGGCCGTGAGGATTATATCTGTGACTCTCATAAAACATTTTTTAATTTCCGGTCTGCATGTAACGAATGACCGTCATGTTGTTCTGATACTTCGGTCATTTTTTTTTTTTATTTTTTTTTATAGGATGCTGTAAAGAATTTAATCGCTTTTCAACTTTTCTTTTTAAATATTTGTTAAAACATTTAACAACAAACTAAAGACGGGAAAATTAAACTCGTTAAATTTGACAGTTATTAAAGTTACGTCGAACACGACAACAGAAGACTGTGACAGCCGTGGAGGCCGACTAATGAAGTGTTTTCTAGACTTGTCGGCTAGCCTGGTTCCATTTCTGATTATCTAGAAAGATGTATTGTTCTAAGTTTGATATAAGGACAAAGAATAGTGAAACTGGGTGAGTCGATTAGTGAATAGTCTCTGAGACGTCACTAATAACCCAATTATATTCCCTTTTTAACGAGTTATTATGAATAATAATAATAATAATAATAATAATAATAATAATACAGAAATAGTAATACAATAATAATAATAGTAATACAATAATAATAATAGTAATACAATAATAATAATAATAATACAGAAATAGTTACAGAAATAGAAGATGTAACCATTCTATGGGATTACACCATCTACACAGACAGAAAAATTGAAGCAAACAGGCCAGACATTATTGTTAAAAACCAGAAGGAGAAAACTTGTCTATTAATTGATATGGCTTGTCCAGCGGATTGTAACATAGCAATCAAGGAATTTGAAAAACTGTCAAAATATAAAGACCTGGAAATTGAAATAGAAAAAATGTGGAAATTGAAAACAAGAGTTGTGCCAGTGATAGTAGGTGTACTTGGAATGATAAAAGATGGAACAAAACAACACATTGAAAGAATCCCTGGAAACCCCAGCTTAAGAGATATACAAAAAATTGTCTTATTAAGTACAGCCCACACACTAAGGAAAACGTTATCTATGTAATGCTGGGGATGATAGGGAAGATAGAAAAACATGAAATGGAGGCCATAACAACACGCCACGACCTGCCTTAGGTCTCCCCGCAGACTTGGTTGGTAGTGAGACCAATGCAGAAATCGAAATATGATGAAAAATGACATAATAATAATAATAATAACTAGAAATATCTGCGAAAATTTTACTGTTTTTACGATTTGCATTTTCTGTTGAATCTTAAGTTAATAATTGACGAGGCTCCTTGCTAGTCTCGAGACTAGAAATTAGCGTGAAAATCCCCCAATTGCATCATTAAGTATTTCAGCTTAACAACTTTAACAAAATATTGCAATAAAAATAAATATGATTGCACGTTATTATTTTAAGAAGTAAGATAATACAAATGTTAAGATTTAAAACTGACAAAGTTTCTCATTTCACTGAAGCAGACGTTAAACACTCGAGAGAATTATCGACTCGTCTATCTTCCCGTTTTCTTTTGTTTGTTTGTTGTTTGTTTTTTGTTTTTTCTAAAACTAAACAACGATATATATATTTTTTTGTTTTGTGGGCAGGGGACTGGCAGGCTATTCAGGTCTATTCTCATAGTCAAACACGAATGACTTATTGTTTACTAGCAGTATAGCCCGGCGTTGCTCGGGTGTAATGAAAGATTTAAAACTAATTCATTCTTCTGGAGCTCAGACTCTTTGAACGTTGGCACGAAAGACTAAAAAGCAATAATTGTTTCCAGTTAAAGCGAAATCGTAGACTGAAATAAAAATGAATGGATGTAAGTCAAATTTTGATTTCCTGGTATCGATAGCAAATAAATTTTTTTCGTCGTAAACTGAATTTTGAAGGCTAAATAAGTCCTCTGAGTAAATGGTATCATGGCTGAGACTAAGAACTGCAATTATACCTACTTAGAGCCAAACCCGAAGAAAAAACTAAAATAAAAAGGCTGAAAAAAAAATACAGACATACAGGCAGATAAACAGACACACACACAAACATCTTGCCTAATATATATATATATATATATATATATATATATATATATATATATATATAATATATATATATTTTTAATCATTTCACCTCGAGCAAGGCGGAAACGCCGCTGATGTGCAGGGGGCTACATAAATGTAGAAAGATTAATTAGAAAAGAGTGAGGAGTACAAACTAGTTAGAAAGGAACAATAGAAAGCTGAGAAAGCAGGTGCGATGACAGATACATAGGTGGAGAGAAAGGAAAGGTTATACAGGGTAGGGGGAGAGCTAGAGTCCAGTGGTTAGTAGATGAGTATTGACTTTGCATTTAAATTTCTGGATGTTGTAGCCGTCAGGAAAGCAAGAATACGGGAGTGAGTTCCACAGGCGGGAAGTGCGAGAGAGGAAGCTGCAGGAGTAGAATTGTCGTCTGTGTTTGGCTAACCTGACAGTGAATGGGTGGGACCCAGTTGCCAGTCTGGTTGCACGAGTAAACACCTGTTGAGGAGGCATCAGTGACTTAAGCTCATCCGAGCAGAAGCCGTGAAAGTATTTATAGAACAGACTAAGGGAGGCCACATTTCGACGATGGGGAAGTGGCTGCAGTCGAGTCGCCAGATCAGTACCTATCACATTACAGACTCTCCTTTGGAGCATGTCAAGAACACTGACGAGAACGGCAGGGGCACCTGACCATAAATGGCAGCAGTACTCCATGCACGGACGGATGGTTGACTTGTATATATGCAGGATGGATTCAGGTGGAAAAAACATCCTGGATCGACATAGTGACCCAATCTTCTTAGCAGTAGATTTTGCTATGGATTCAATATAGTGGTTCCATTTGAGGTCTGAGGACAGGGTAAGTCCGAGGAGGCGTAGTGTATTGCTCTCAGGGAGAATCACTTGGTCCATGCTTATGTGAGGCAGAAGAGGTTGCCTGTAATGGTTGACAGACAACAGCTTGGTCTTAGATGAATTGAAGTTGACAAGCCACTTATTGCCCCAGTTCACCACAGAGTGTAGATCCCGCTCAAGGTCAACAGTGAGATTATGTCTGTCCGCCACGACAGGTTTCTTACTGGAGCGGGAGTATATTGTAGTGTCATCTGCGTAGATGCCTACTTGGGACTTGATCTCATCTGGGAGGTCGTTGATGAAAATAAGGAAGAGCGTCGGGCCCAGGATAGAGCCCTGTGGGACACCAGCATTCGTGCTGTAGGACGAAGAGGCACGCCCATTCAGAACGACCTTCATTTTGCGGTTATTTAAGAAAGATTGGATTAGGTCAAGCAGGCGACCGGTAATACCATAACCGCGTAGTTGCATAGGAGGCCAGAGTGCCAAATCCTGTCGAAAGCCTTGGAGATGTCCAGAGCAACCGCGCGAGCCTCATCAGACTCATCAAGGGCCTGTAGCATATACTCCGTTACGGTTGTTAGCAGGTCGGCCGTGGACCTGTCAAGGCGGAATCCATATTGCCTGTCGGAGAACAGATTGTGGGCGGTGAGATGATGAACTATTTCAGCATTGATTATAGCCTCGAATACTTTCCCGAATATTGGTAGAAGACTGATAGGGCGATAGTTGGATGGGTCCGAGCGTTCACCACAATTCTTAAAGACAGGAACGGCTGAAAAGAATTCCCAGCATGCAGGAAAGCAGGAAGCAGAAAGGCAATAGTTAAATAGTTTAGAGAGGACAGGGGAAAGTTCAGGAGCACACCTCTTAAGGACTATCACCTGGATTCCATCGTCTCCACACGCCTTATGGAGGTCGAGTTTTGAAATTACTCTGGATGCTACTGTCGGGGTAATATATACGTCGTGCAGTTTGGCCTCAGTTCTAATAGGGAAGTGAAAGGGATCATCCGATGTAATCAACGGCCACGTGTCCGTAACAAAGACAAGCCTTGAAGCTGGAAGACATCAACCGTGGTCAGACAGGGGGAGGGATGAACTCCGCTATGTTTACTTGTCAACTTTAAAACCGGATATTGCACCCAAGCGAGACAGCGAGGGAGATTATAAGGTGTCCATTTGCGAAGAGACCCTACGACCACAATTTCTCATAGGATTGTTTTTTTAGTGGTGATGGTGGTGGTCATTATGTTGATATTGTGGTGATTATGATGAATATTGTCAGAATACGACTAACAAATAATCCAAAATTCTAGATAATAAAATCATGGCAACTTATCTCACCACTGATCGCTCTCTAATAATTCAATGGAGAAAAAACTCTGACTCGTGACATTTAATACCTCCAGAAATAGACTATAAACCTCATCACCGAACAACACTGAATTTTCCTCAATTATGATGAGACGCTTGTAACTCTGAATGAGGCCCCTTACCTTGAACCGGACTAAAAACCACCGAAACTTACATAGATCTCGTATATATGATCCATCGGTAAAGATTCTGGAAACAAAAATGGTTTATTTTTTGCTCCACTCTAGAAGGTAACTGACTCCACTTCAGCTTTATTTTTACAAGAGCAGACCAATAATGTGCATCATAAGATTAAGATCCTCTATCGCGATAATTTTAATCTCTTCAAGTCTTGGGTCAACTGTTTCTTATCCTATATATGCACATAAGATTCAGTCCTTACTTCCTCCTTTTACCCACTTAAAACAACTTCATTTATTAATCATCTACCCTTGTTTTCATTAGAAACAAGTTTACCATCCGCCCGTTCATTGAGTATTGCTGACATATCTGGTCGAGTGCTCCTGCTATCCACTTAAGTCTCTTAGACCGAATCCAACGAAAAATCTGTAATGCGATCGATCCCGACTCGGCAGCTAGGATACAGTCGCTTTCTCACCGACGCAGTGTGGCTTCCCTGAGTCTCTTCTTCTGAAACCAATAAATTGTAAACGCAAATTCTACTCCAGCAGCTTCTTTTCTTGCACTTCCCACCTACTTGCTTCCCCGACAGCTACAATCTCCAAGAATTTAAATGTAAAGTCAACAGTCATCTCTTGTCACACTAACTTACATCCTCTCTCTCTCATGCTTTTTTCTTCGTCCACCACACTCTCATCAGTATTCTCTTCCTTCTCCTACTCTCTTCCTGACACCCCTTGCAACCTCTCACTCCTCACTCCTCATAACATTCCTCCTATGTAATCCCCTGCACAACAGTGGCAGTAAAATGCCCTGCTTGGGGTGAGACGATTAAAAAAAAGCCTTTATTGTCTGTCAGAATAAATTGATTTTGTTGTTGTTTTTTCAGTGCTTGTAATCATCATCATCATTTATCCATCATCACACCCAGATAGTGCATAGGGCAGCAAACTTTTGTTGCTGTTTCTATAACAAACTGTTTTTACGGGGCAGGTTTGTTAGCCCTGCGCCCAACCCCCAAACATGGAGGACCGGTAGACCATTCTAGGTCCTTACGTTTTCAGCACCTGGTATTCCCAAATGGTCACCCATTTAAGTACTGACCAGCCTCGATGTTGCTTAACTTCGGTGATCGAACAGGAACCGGTGTATTTAACACGATATAGCCGTAGACAGTGCTTGTAATAGCCATTTCTAATGACCATTACGTTCCCTGGGTCAAACAAGCATGCACGTACACACACACGCGCATGCGCGTAGGCCCATCTACATAGGAGATCTGCCTGTTGATGTAATTAAATACTAACAAAAAAATAGCCTGCTTAATACATTGACGCTTTATTCAGGGTACAGGTCTTGTGACCGCACCCACTTTCCTAAATTTCTTCTTCTGTGTGCCTTGTCCTTTCAGGACGTAAGCGATCATAGCCTTCCACGTCTCCCTATTCCTGGTGGCTCTTAGCACGCTTTCTCCTGTTACACCACACAACCTCCACTCCTGCCATCCACCTGCTCAGGCCCGTCAAGTATATTACACGCTGTTTTCCCCCTGTCTGCCCTTCCCTCAATCTGGCCTGTGAGTATCAAGTTCTCCAAGCCTCCCTTCCTTTTTAAATACCCTAAGAACTTTAACTGTATTTTCCTGATGCTCAGCATGAATTTCCTTTTTGTTTCCATCCTTTCCAAAATCTCATCATTGCTCACATACTCCATCCAGGATATGTGCAGCATCCTTCTGAAGAACCACACTTCAGTCGCTTGAAATATTTCCTCCATCTTCAATGAGACTGTCCAGCATTCAATGCCATATTAAAGAATTGACATCACATAACAACCTAGTACTCTCTTCTTTGTTTCTAGTGAAATTTTCCTGTCTCTTAATATTTTAGTCAGCTTCTGGATTGCGTCCTTGGCCATGTCAATTCGCCTTCGGATCACTGTGCCACACTTTCCATCTTCTGACACTCGTTAAAACCGTCTGTACGGTTCTTTTTCAACATAGCCATTAACTGTTTTGTTGCTTTCTCCTCAGTCTTGATCAAGCCCTGAAACCTCTTCCCTTTTAATAGTAATTTTCACGTTGAGGAAATTCAGAAATCTTAGACAACCAAATCTGGATTGTTCGAGAATGGTGGGATAGTGTAGACAGACCAAATTGTTATCTATCTAAACTTATTTATAAATGAAACTTTGTCTGTATCTGCGAGTGTGTCTGTGTGTGTGTGCCTATTACTTATAGACTCCGAAACGGTTGAACCGATTTTCTTGAAAATTTACACAGTTGCACGATAAGCATCTGCGAGTGTTCTTAGCTAGGTTTTGTGTCGAGGTACCCCCGATAAATATCGGAAATCGATAATCGAAAAAATCAGGGTTATAGAAGGAGTGGTCCGATTTTAATCAAATTTGAAACACTCATAGACAAAGACATGAGAAACGATATTCAGAAGTTTCAAGGTTGCAGATGAAGACAATAGTCCGAATAATATGTGGAATAATGAAAAGACTTCATCTGAGAAGATGAGAAAACATTTCAAGAAACGTTGTGTTAATAACAACAAAGATGAAGACAATAGTTCGAATAATATGTGGAATATATATTATTCGGACTATTGTCTTTCGAAAAGATTTCATCTCAGTTACCTTTATAATTGCAACGGTAAATATTTTAATCCCAAAATATATGAGATTTCCAAAAAGATAAACCAAGTTAGCATTATTCTAAATCTGGAGGGACACATGTGAAGAATGTGAAGAATCTTAAAAGAATATCTTTTTGAAACTTATTTTTAAAAGACCTTACTCTGATCTTCAAAAGTTTCAGTTATTTTCTTCTTCTTTTTTTCTTTCTTTCCTTTTTTGACTTGAGATCTACACTCAAAGAAAACAAAAACGAACTGGATAGGAAAGTCTCGATTTTCATGTGTTGACGTAAGCACAAGCGAGATCAGCTTTTTTCTTTATCAAGAAAATTCGCGTTTTTGATACCCTTAAAAGATTCAAACATTTGGGAAATGATGAAAAGACATTTTCATCCTTTGTTTTATTTGTTTCTTTTAATTTATCTCTTTTCTTGAAGATTCACTTTTGTTTCAATTTTTCAAAAGTTTTTATCTGTTTCCTTCCTCATATTTGGCACAAATGTAATTTTATGTAATTTTATTTATTTAAAATAGAATTTGTAAGGATTTTATATAGATTCATATGGACGTCTAAAAATATATCAGCCGTATCATACGGATTCAGTTTTTTAGATAGATATAATATATAAAAAAAATATTTATTTTATTTTTAGATTGACTGTTTTTCAGGTTTATCCTTGTTACCCCTCTTTCTAATATTCAATATTTTTTTAATATTCACCGATTTTCACGACTGAACGATGCCATTTCAGCCCGTGAATAGTCATTTCTCGCAATTTTTGACATCAATCAAAATCCACTTTGTTTAGCCTATCATCTAATCCCCTTGACTAACACTAATTAATTTTTGGGAAACTTTTGAAAAATGAAAACTTTCTTTTTTCTCGTTTACATATATAATTAAAAACAAAATAGAAAGAAAAATCCCTGATTACCGATTCATTGCTTGTGGTTTTTATTTTCTTTCCTTTTAAATAACGATCAGCTGAACGTACAAATATATACCACTAACAGTATAGCCCGGCGTTGCTGGGTGTAATGAACGCTTTAAAACTAATCCATTGTCCTGGAGCTCAGACTCTTCGGACGTTGGCACGAAAGACTAAAAAGCAATAGTTGTTTCCAGTTAAAGTGAAACTGTAGACTGAAGGAAAAATGAATGGATGTAAGTCAAATTTTGATTTCCTAGTATCGATATCAAATAAGTTTTTTTCGTCGTAAACTGAATTTTGAAGGCTAAATTAAGTCCTCTGAGTAAATGGTATCATGGCTGAGACTAAGAACTACAATTATACCTACTTAGAGCCAAACCCGAAGCAAAAACTAAAATAAAAGGGCTGAAAAAATACAGACATAAAGGCAGATAAACAGACACACACACAAACATCTTGCCTTTTATATATATATATATTATCGTTTTTCTGCACTATCGTAAGAACTGTAACCTTGAAACTTCTGAATATCGTTTCTCATGTCTTTGTCTATGAGTGTATCAAATTTGATTAAAATCAGACCACTCCTTCTATAACCCGATTTTTTCGATTATCGATTTTCGATATTTATCGAGGGTACCTCGACACAAAACCTAGCTAAGAACACTTGCAGAGGCTTATATTATAAATTTTCAAAAAAATCGGTTCAGCCGTTTCGGAGTCTATAGGTAACGGACACACACATACACAGAGACAAAGTTCCATTTATATATAAGTTTAGATTTAGATGATTATTTCGCGTGAACGAATAACAGAATCCGTTTAAACGTTTCGCGCCAAGAGATCGAAATTTGCATATATTAATCAAATTTACATATAAGTATTCCACCAGATTACAACGGAAATTGTTTCACTTCTATGTACATCGTTTTATCAAATGATCACATATCTCCACAACTTCCAGTCTCTTGTGACCCTAAGCAGCTTTCTCTCTTTACTAAGCCTGTCCCCGCTCCGTCTTTTATTCACCCCTGCTCATCAGGTATGGTTTGACCTCCTTCCTTTCCCCATCTCTTTTGCTCTCAATACGCCTTGTGAGGAACTACATATATTTTCATGGCTTCTGCTCCGGCTAACTTACTCCACTGGTGCCCCCGCCACAAGAATTTACTCGTGCAACCAGACTGGCAACAAGGTCCCACCAATTTACAGTTAGATCAACCAAATGCAGACGTCAATTATACTCCATCAGAATTCTTTACTCGCACTTCCCGCCTGTGAAACTCTTCCATATACTTGCTTTCCTAACGACTACAGCCTCCAAAAATTTAAATGCAATGTCAATTCCCACCTCTCCAGTTCTTTCTATATCACCCCTTATACCTTGTTGTTCTCCTTTCTCTCTACCTTCGCAACTCTCTTAACACCTTTGTTCCCATCCTTCTCTTGCCATTTCTCTAACAGTCTCTGTAACTGGTTCGTCTTTCTCCTCACTCTTCTCCTGACTAAACTTTTACTTTTTTATGTAGCCTCCTGTGCATCAGTGGTGGTACCGCCTTGCTTAGGGTAAAACGATATCATTATACGTCCAAGGAATTTCAGTTGTGTGTCTTACTGATTCTGAGCATAAATGTTCCCTTTGTTGCCATTTTCTTCCCTGTTCCTATTCGCTCTTTCCATACAATTCCAATTATCCTTTTATTAGGGGACATTTCTCTTGTCTCCGGCTTTCTCCCTATCCAGGGCGAGATTGTCCATGGATTGCCTTCATTCGTTCTTATATTACAAAATATTTTTATTTCTCATTTTCTCTCCTATTCTTTATCTTTCTCTATTTATCTCTTTTTCCTCTCGCTCTCTCTCTATTACTCTCTCTCTCTCTCTATATATATATATATATATATATATATATATATATATTCGAACTTGCTTGGTTCTAGTATCCCCCACTTGTATTTGGCATTTTGGGTTGCTCTTTTTGCTGATGTCCATGCATTCAATTTTATTGCAGTTTATTTGTAGTCCTTTTTTGTCACTCTCCTCAGCTACCTTCTATAGGAGGTCTTGTAGTTTTCTTTCAGTGTCTGCAATCAGCACTGTATCATCTGCATATCTTATGTTGTTCAAATTGTGGCCTCCGATAACAAATCCTCTCTCTCTCTCTCTCTCTCTCTCTCTCTCTCTCTCTCTCTCTCTCTCTCTCTCTCTCTTGTACGTTTAATTTTAATTTTTACTTACCCAACGTTGCCCTTTTTATGCCGGCAGTCTACATCCTACTCTTTTGCTATTATTCATGCATAATATAAAAAAAATGATGGATGCCTGGTCCAGGACAACCCAAACACTGCGGTTGCATCTCCTTTATTGCACCAAACAGGAAGACTTGGTGGAATTCCAACGCCACCGATTCATGGACAACCCAAAAATCTATATACTTATATCACGCCACCGTAGAGGTATAAACAGCTACCCCAGTGTTTTTGCAAAAGAAGTAGTTAGATTGTGATGGACAAATTTCCCAAATTGAGAAATTTTCCTATTGTTTTATTCCCATTTCTTTACAGGAAATGTGCAAACATAGCCCCCGCATAGACTGCACACATTAATCTTATTAAAAGATGGGGGGTACTAGTTCCTGTGTTCCATTGGAGGAAGTGCCAAGCTTCACGTACGAGCATTTCTCTCAAAAGGTGGCGCCTGCAACGCAGAAAATCTGCACACGGATCACTAAAGCCAAAGACGCAAAGGTCAAAATGGGAATGATATTGAAGAGCAACATCAACTCTCATGCAAAGTCCAAGCTCTACAAATCGATAGTCGTATCCATCCCCCTCTGCGTGTGTGAGACTTGGACACACCTGGTTGAGGCAGAGAAAAAGAATTGTTTCGAGAACAAATGCTTAAAAAGCTCCTCTGCATCTCCTACTTAGAATACAAAGCCAATGACTTTATACGGAGCAAAGTCAAAAGTCTCTTGAGAGTCGATAGCGATCTCTCCTCGCCACTATTAAGCGTCACAAGATGCCATATTTTAGCCACGTCACATGGCAAGGCAACCACTGCAAGTCCATCAAACAAGGCACTGTCGAAGTCGAACGCATGCGGGGATTGCAACACAAAAGCTGGTCAGAAAAGCGGACGGACATAACAAAAAAAGCAACTAGCAAAAGATCATCTTGACGGAGATTGTTTCTTCTACCCATTGGTACCACCGGTTGGATCGAAGCAGTCAAGGGACTGATGGTGATTTCTCTCACACAATAACCACATTCGATAACCCCCGACCTTGAGTTAGTTTTGGGCAATGTATAGCTTGCACTTTATTTAAAAAATGCTTTTTAACTAGAATCAAACATTAACTAGTGGTGCCTAATGACAATATACAGCCATGAAATATGTTCCCTGCCTTTTATTAAATACCCAACAATTATAATAAGACTCATTGTAGGAATTCTTTTAAAATGTTTTCATAACAAGCTAAGAACTGATTTTAAATATATCTTGCCTCAAAGTCACAATAAAACTTAATGTCATTTTTATTCGTTGAATTATCTGTTCTACAAAACAAAAATAAAACGTTACTGAGATTTGAATTGTTTAAAGAATCTTTTTTCATTTTAAATCGCTTTTTAATTTGTGTAATGGATGAAGAATCTTTATCATTGAAACTATAGTTTGGATCGTTGATAACGTTTTTTATAACATTACGATCGATCAATTCTTCGGGCATCTTCGGGTGTACAACCCAAAGAAAAAGTTCTGTAATTTTGTGAATAATTGTTATTATCGCCATTCGTTTGTACGACTGATCGAATGATTTTCCTAACAACGTTTCAACCGGCCCATTGTCTGATAGTCTTCAGTTTCTATAGCCCTTTTTAATGAACCTTTGTCATCTTATTCAGTCTTATATCCTGACTTTGGCTCTTACCACAATGTATCACCTGATACATTCTCCGACAGTTTTCAGGTGTACTAATCATATGAAAGCAAACTTCAAGTAGTCTTACTCTAGTCTTTTCCTCACTTTGGCCCTTACCACAATGTATCACCTGATACATTCTCCGACAGTTTTCAGGTGTACTAATCATATGAAAGCAAACTTCAAGTAGTCTTACTCTAGTCTTTTCCTCACTTTGGCCCTTACCACAATGTATCACCTGATACATTCTCCGACATTTTCAGGTGTACTAATCATATGAAAGCAAACTTTAAGTAGTCTTACTCCAGTCTTTTCCTCACTTTGGCCCTTACCTCAATGTTTCGACTGATCTCTTCTCTCTTAATAGGCGTACTAACAACGAAAGCCGTAAGTAGTCTAAAGGTTTCTTGTATATATTATCACATATAAATTAAAGTAGATATTAAATACTGTACTCGATTATGTATTTCTCTTCTTATATATTTAATATTAAAGATTTTAGGTATAAACTATGTAAGAGTGTCGGGAGCGTGTGTTTTCTAGATAAACATTTACCAACCCGATATTTCGTCTTTACATAAAACACTCGCTACTTTACATTCAATATTTTAGGGTTGTTGAGTTAGGCCACAGACAAATATTTTGATAGTAAACGGCATGTAAATAAATTTTAGCTTACCAAATACCTCACTTTCGCAGATAAGACACGGAAATATCATTTGAAAGTTTTGTGGGAAAAATCAAGATTTATGTCATGTAACCTTGTTGATATCTATAAACGGCCTATCCCCGATGCTGAAAAATCATTCCTTATCAATATAGAACATCTTAAACATTATTATTATTATTATTATTATTATTATTATTATTATTATTATTATGTTATTTTTCATCAAATTTTTATTTCTGCTATGGTCGCACTACCTACCAAGTCTGCGAGAAGACCTAAGGCAGGTCGTGGTGTGTTGTTACGGATCCATTTCATACTTTTTCATATCTCTTTAACATCCCTAGCGTTACATAGACACAGTTCTCCTTAGTGTGTGGGCTGTACTTAACAAAACAATTCTTTATATATCTCTTATGCTAAGGTTTCTAGGGATTCTATCAATGTGTTCCCCCTCCCCATTTTTTTTATCATTACAAGTGCACCCACTATGACTGGTATGATACTTGTTTTCAATACCCTCATTTTTTTTTATTTCAATTTCCAGATCATTATATTTTGACAGTTTTTCAAATTCCTTGGATTACCATTTTACAATCCGCTGGGCAAACCATATCAATCAATAAGCAAGTTTTTTCTCTTTGGTTTTTAACAATAATGTCCGGCCTATTTGCTTCAAATTTTTGTCTGTATAGATGGTATGACCCCAAAGAATGGTGACATCTATTTCTGTAACCAGTGCTGTGTGATGTTCATACCAGTGTTTGTTTACATATTTTCTATAGTGTTTGCACATTGTCCAGTGTAAATATTGCCCCACTCTATCGTGACGATTTTTGTATTCATTTGGGGCAAGTACAAAACATTATTATTATTATTATTATTATTATTATTATTATTACTACTACTACTACACATAGATAGATAGATAGATAGATAGATAGGATAGATAGATAGATAGATAGATAGATAGATAGATATGAAGAGACGGAGATAGATAGATAGATAGATAGATAGATAGATAGATAGATAGATAGATAGATAGATAGATAGATAGATAGATATTAGTGTAAGCTTTATATTTCGTGGTTGAGTTGCTATTCATGTTGACCTAAATCAAAGTGTCATACTAATTGATTTTTAAGTCTAGGTCGGTTGTTATTAATTGTAATCCACTAAAAATTACGTTTATAATAACAAGAAATACTGCCGGATTAAAAGATTCATTTTAAATATTACTGTAGATAGATATGCCATTTTAGATAGACGTGATTTTAAATTCATTAAAACGGATGCGTTCAATCCGGTAACACTATCATTAAATTTTTTTTCCACAATTTTCACTTCAAAGTAAAAACCGTCTGTCATAATCTGCCTTTTTTCTGCATACAACATTTGGTCATTTTAAAGGGTGTTTCTGATTTACAAGCGAATGTTAAAAATATTATCTTCCATAGTTTTAACTTTAATTAGATTTTCTTTTTTACATTACTATTTTTAAGTTTTATTTGTTGGTTGTCGCTGTTGTCTCGTCTCAATGTTGTCGACATTAACGGGCGAAGTCGCATACACAAGAAGACATGCTAACGGTTCACACGAGAAAAAAAAACATTAACATGTGGAGAAATAGGCTCTAAACATTTTCTCAAAAGAGAAGAACAAAGTTCTTAAATTACAGTATCAATTGTAAAAAGACACAAGATATGGTTGTCTGCCAGAGGGACATTACTTTATGCGAGCTACGAAATGAAGTTACCAAAATGAGGTACGAAAATCTAAATATTTGGAAAGATTCTCAACTGAAAACTCCTTTAGAATAGAAAAAGGTGCCTTCAAAGCAAAATATTAAGCAACAAGAAAATTTCGTTCGAAACCAAGAAGATTTCTGATTTGTTAGGTAATATCAGATTTCCTATCTGAAAGTAAATACTTGATAATTTCCTCACAGAAGAAATAGAGACTTAAAACAAATGTACTTCTACCGAAGGAGACTGGGAAAACTAAGCAAAAAGTAACGAGAAAGGCTTTAAGGAATATAGAAACCAAAAGGGTGCTTATACTTCGAAATAGAAAGAGACAGTTGAAATTTATATGATCCAAAATGAGGAAAGACGGCTTGGAAATTCGACACTTGCAGGACATATTGATAGCAGGAGAGGCAGAGAAAGCAGCAAATGGTTTACCCATAGACAAAAGTTACTAGAAGTTTCAAAAGCTATGATTACTCAAATCCTGAAGAGGTACTGGATATTAAAAAATAGCAAGTTTTTTAAATGCTAATTTATATTTTGATGGAAGGACTTATGTGGTACTTGAGGTCGTTGTGTGTTACTGATATTAATCAGTGGACTCTGATTATGTCTAATTCAACACAGTATTTCGAATGCTGATTTTCAAGTCAAGCACATACTTGACAAAACATCTTATCTTTTTTTGCATTTTCATTTCTCTTTTTCCTCATATTCATTCAGGGAATTTGTTATCATGCCTCTCTACGGTTATCTTTTTTATTATGTGTGAACTGCCGTGTATTTTTGAGAAAGTGTTCTTTCGTCGATTTCTACACGTTTGAAATACAGAGTTGCCATCCAAGGTTAGAAACCACAGTCTGCTATTTAACCCATATTTAGGAGGAGGAGAAAAGTGATTTTCTCATACTTTTCTCAAGTTTGTTTGTGCGAAATTGAATGATGATGATTTTAAAAAATTCTTTTCGGCGCCGATATCATTTACACTAGCCGTTTACCACCATTGTCTTTGGTCCATATTTGAAAAAGTGAAAAGATAAACGCCAGGTTATGCTTGAACTCATATCGGAGAGTTTTAAACCGTTCCCTACTCTCTGACAAGCAGTATGGCTTACGCTTTGCCAGGTATACTGCGAATGTGTCAACGGCAATCGCTGAATATTGTTGTGGGGCCTCCCCTTTTTCTATGTTAATAAACTAGACTTGAGTATACATATACTCCTGCCATAATGAGATCCGTGAGTTACAGTACGAGTACCGTAAAAGGTCCGTAAGTTGCCGAGAGATACCGAAGTTACACAGAGAATACCGCGTCACTAGTCATAGTAGCTCTGAGCTCCACTCAGCCAGAATAATATTACACGGATATAATAATTCCATCACGGCTTCACTTCAAAGACTTGAATATATATATACCTTTATTCAACATGCCGGGTAACTTGTTCTCTGTTTTTAACTCTTTCCTTTCTCTCAATGTAGCCCCACTTCACCTCAGTAGCTGTACTGCCTTGTTTGGAGTGAAATGATTATAAAAATGACTTTTATTTGCACATCACTAGGGTTTAAGCTCTATGGCAGTAATAGTTTTGCTTCAAATTTGTTTGCCAAATAAATGGGACGCTATATATCTTTCAGCTTTCCATTGAAAAAAATTCTGTTCGAGTGAAAAATGGCTTGTTTTTTTATGTAGAATTTTACTTGAAAAGTTCACCTTAAAGACAACCGTCTAATTTTTCGTTTTAAGTAGATAGATAGATAGATAGATAGATAGATAGATAGATAGATAGATAGATAGATATGAACAGACTGATATAGATAGATAGATAGACAGACATGAACAGACTGATATAGATAGATAGATAGATAGATAGATAGATAGATATGAACAGACTGAGATAGATAGATAGATAGATAGATAGATAGATAGATAGATAGATAGATAGATACTTTTATGTGTGCGTGTATGCATACAGATAAGTAGATATAACTAAAAAACCTATCTGCAAACAGGCAATATGAATACGAAACACTAGACAAACATAGTTTAGCAGTTTAAGCTATTTAAACAAAGAAGTAACTTACTTTCAGAAAATTCTCGAGGGTTGCCGCTATTGAATCTTACCACTGATTTTTGCAAATATCTCCCTCCTTAAAATAAATAATTCTCTCCCGAGTCAAAATACATGAATATGCACATTTTAAAAAATGAAAAGAAAACGCTTAAATTCAAAATCTTTTTGCTTAGAATACGTAATAAATAAATTAATTACAAATATAATAATATAAATAATAATTATAAAAATAAAAATGAACACCAAAAATAGCATTTAATGACATTTGTTTGTTGGAGGTTAAATTATATCACTTACCATCTTCCATTGTTTTCTTGATTCTCAGTTGGCCTGCAGTATATTATGAGCGTTTGTAAATTTGAAATTCTGAAAAACTATTATTTTTAGTTCTGTTTAGATATATATTTGTTGTAAAGAATATCCGGGAATAAGAATTGCCGGGATAAGTCCATTTATTTTTTTTCCTTATATTTATATATATATATATATATGTATGTGTGTGTGTGTGTGTGTGTGTGTGTGTGTGTGTGTGTGTGGATTAATCTCTTTTGTATTTAAGTGGGAATTTGCTATTATAAGTGAGATGGTATAATTTTATATCATCATTTGATTTTAGAAGAACGTCGAGAAATGCTATATATTTTCCTGCTAAATTCTCATTTCAGCAGCTTTTTATACTGGTTGCAAAAGCATTTTGCATCTAGTTATATATATTAAAAGCATTTTGCATCTAGTTATATATATATATATATATATATATATATATATATTAATTCTTTTTTTTTCAATTTAGTTTAACTGAAAGATTTGGGATTTATTTTTAGACTCATCCAGTCCAGGAAATTGAATTCCAGTTGCGCATATAAGAAAGACCATAAAAACTAAGCTAAAGTATGCTACTCTCGTTCAACAACACACACACACACACACACACACACACACACACACACACACACACACATATATATATATATATATATATATAATCATATAATTATGAATTAAATGTACATTGCAACACGGAAATTGTTATGTTTCCAGATAGAATCTCTTCATCAGGCAATGTTGAGTGTTGGTTGTGAAAATGAATTTCATTTAAATACAAAAAACCTCGGTTTGCTGTTTATATCAAAAAATAAATGCCAAGGGAATCAAAATTGTAAAACCTTGGATCATCTTCATCTGGAGTTATATATATATATATATAAATTATCAATCAGATAGAAATGTGAGAGGTCCATCAATATTATATATTTTTTTTTTAATCATTTCACCCCGGGCAAGGTGTAAATGCCACTGATGTGCGGGGGGCTACATAACTGAAAGAAAATTAATTAGAGGAGGGAGAAGAGGATTACAAACCAATTAGAAAGAAGCAAAAGAAAGATGAAAATGCAGGTGTAATGACAGTTGCTGAAATAAATTCTGGATTCATGACCGTTTTATTAAGTGCTAAATTTTCTTCTCAATTTATATATAAATATAATATTGATATAATATTATATATAATATATTATATATATATATAATATTATATATAATATATAATATTGATATAATATATATATATATATATATATATATATATATATATATATAAAATTGAAAGGAAAACTCAACATATATTTAGTAGAGTGAAGCTTGTATTATCTAAACCAGAAAAAGTGAAAATGAATACAACTGATCACGCCTAATACAAACAAAGAAAACCCTATATTTACTTACACATATCTTATGACAAAATATATATGTTGTATCGTGGAATGAAGAGATACACCGAGAAATGTAGCTAAGCTACTTTATTAACAGAGTCGTACAACCAAGATCTATATACAATATTTACAGTCTATCGCAGTAGTAGGTGTTACTTCCCGAAATCCGTGATAATGACAACCTCCCCGTGCTATGCGTACATTGTCTTTTATACATCCGGGCGACCCGATGTCGCATGATACGAGCCACAACACAACAATATGCATACACATTTTTTTTAATTAGACAGACGCAAAAAGGAAACATGATGTATATACCTAATCATACAATTATGAATATATACTCACACAAAATAAAGAAGAAAAATAAGAATTTAATTTATATATATATATATATATATATATATATATATATATATATATACGTATTAGAAAAAAGAATTATAGAATAAAAAGTATGAGAGATTGTTAACGTTTTGTTTAAAGTGGATATTTATTGTTGTATAAAGATAGAATACATATGATATTTTAAGTGTCCATTATAGTATTTATGACGCTACACGTGTTTCGAGTCTAAGATTGACTCTCTTCAGGCGAATAAATTTGTGGCTTTATATATCGAGTTCCTTTTGTTTTTGAGGGCCAAGTTGTTGTTTATAAATAAGTAAGTAGAAAAATAAAAATAAAAATATAAATCAAATCAGTAAAATAAATTAAAATAAGGTAAAATAAATCAAATGTTGGCGTGTTAAATTGTCTGTATTTTCTCACATCAGCACGTGTATAAATGGATAAACAGACAAATAAATAAATGAATCAAGTGCTTACCTCAATTTGAAATGATTGTGGTTTGGGGTTCCCTTATTAGTATGTTAAAATTATCTTATATATATGTATTATATATATATATATAACTATCACATTTTGATCCAAACCAGGGAGTCTAAGATTAACAGGGCATTTTTTGACAGTAATGAGTTTATCCTTCTTTTAATTCAAAAATTTTGTTACAGATGACCGAATGCACAATGTCGGTCGGATACCCTAAACCACATAAGGTTTCCTTCACAAAATTGATTTCTTCATTAAGGAAAGACTCAGAACAAATCATTAACGCCCTGTGGACTAGGATTCTAAAAATTTTTAACTTATTTTTAGAATAAAAGGAATCCCAATGCGTATATAACCCCGCAAATTTTGGTTTCCTATAGACAGAGGTGAGAAAAGTTGTAGGTGTTCGATGTACAAGGACATCTAAAAATGCTAGTTGAGAATTCGATTCTTTCTCAACAGTAAACCTCAGTTTACTGGATGGATATTATTTAGAAAAGGAAGAAACTGGTCTGACTCGAGTTCATTTTCAAATAAACAGAACACGACAAGAAGTGACACGAATCAACTTCAGCCACACCAAAATCAGGTCTTCATCCTAAGAAAGTCTTCCTTATATCTGGTGGGATTGGATATGAATCCTGTATTATGAGCCTTTGTCAAGTAAATTGATTCGGAAAATTCTTGCTCACAACTGGACGAATTAATAACTCCCATACTTATCAACGTGGAAAAGTGTTATTTTCCATCAGGATAATGCCAGACCTCACGATTCTTGGCAACCCGACAAAAATTCCTCCTTCATGTTCATTTATTCAGTTATTTCTTAAAAAATATTCTTAATTACAAAAATTCTAATTCTATGGATGATATAAAAAACCTTAACCGGCAACCCTCTTTGCCGAGGAACTAGCAAAATTATGAGAAAACCGACTCTTTATGCTAAAAGAAAAATGGAGATAGGTTGTGAAACCAAGTGGTTCATATTTACTTGAATAAATTTTTAATGGAATAATTTTATTTTTGCTTTAATTTCCTTTACAAATCAGCATGAGTTTTCCGGAGAATAGATAGTTAATAAACAGACTTCATCATTTCGAACTATCACGCGGTGTGACGTCATAGAAACGCATTACAAATTTACGAACTGCGTTTGCTAGTTTTGGTAACTGTCATTGTTGCTTAGCAAATTTTTATGTCAACACAAGATAAAATCGTCGCTGAGGGTGGATGTTTTTATGTTAACGTCCTTGTAACCTCTCTAAAGATGGTTCATGTGAGCCGAAAGCTTAAAACCAACTTAATAAAAAATTATCCAAATGTTGGAAAATTTTTCATCAAAATACGATGTTTAGAACAGCTCATGATTAAACATAATAGACATTCATTGTCCCTTATATTTAACAAGATAGATAGATAGATAGATAAATAGATAGATAGATAGATAGATAGATAGATATGAAAAGACTGAGATAGATAGATAGATAGATAGATAGATATTCTTTAAATTCCCAATTCGTTTTCCATTGTGCCAGCTAAACTTTCGCTGGCCAATCGATTAGAAAGTAAACCAATTCTGTTCAGGGAATCAGATTAGTTTCTTTTGTCAAAACACGCGGCTAGCCGAAGCGCATGTCTATCGATTAACATGTTTCAAGAAAAGCCAGAGATGGAAGCAAATCTTGGAGTTAGGGAGAGAAGGTGTGGAGAGATGCATTCATTTGTGATTAAAGTAAAAATATAACCGAAATATCCAAACTGTAGAACAAAAAATATATAAATAAATTTTTTCATGCGACCGGTAAGTAATAAAGTGCAAGAGAAAAGAGAATATCTTGAAGCTGCTATCTATTAACCATTACAGACAATCGCTCCTACCCCACCAATTTCACGGATCAGACTAGTCTCAGTGAAAGCAAAACACTGTGCCTCCTCGGGTTAACTCTCACAACAGACATCAAGAGAAATGACTATATAGAATCCATAGCTAAATCCGCTGCTAAGAAGGTCGGTTCTTTGTGTAGGGCCAGGAAGTTTGTCGCGTCTGAAACAATCCTGCACATTTGCGTTGAATACTGGTGCCATATCTGGTCGGGTGCTCTTGCTATCCACCTAGGTGTCCTTGACAAAATCCAACGGAGAATCTGTAATGTGATCGATCCCGAATTGGCAGCTCAGATATAGTCACTTTCTCACCGGCGCAATGTGGCTTCCCTGTATCTCTTCTACAAATACTTTCACGGCTTCTGCTCCGATGAACTTAGCTCACTGGTACCTCCTATATATGGATTTACTCAAGTTACAAGATTAGCAAAAATGTCCCACCCTTTTACTTAGAAACCAATAAAATGTAACCGCAATTTCAACTCTAATAGCCCCTTTTCTCGCACTTCCCGCCTGTGGGATTCCCTTCCATTTACTTGCTTTCCCGACAGCTATAATCTCCAAGAATTTAAATGTAAAGTCAATAGTCATCTCCTATCTCACTAACCTTCATCCTCTCTCTCACGCTCCTTTTTCCGCCCACTCCACTCGCAGTTTTCTCATCCTTCTCTTACCCACTTCCTGGCACCCCTATAACCTGTCACTCTTTCTCATAACTTTTCTCCTACGTAACCCGCCCCAGCAAAACAGTGGCAGTAAAATGCCTTGCTTGAGGCGATATGATCATAAAAAAAGCAAACGATTGGAAACAACTAAAAAGTACAGATGCAAATGAATGAGATATGCAATTCAAATGGTAAATAACTCGTCGTTGTTTTCAGCTTTTTCAAGATACACTTTCAGAAAACTGTGCCAAAAACCCAAGCCGGATTTTCTAAATTATCTTTAAATAAGCAAACCAACTGATGGATTTTTTTTTTTTGTTATTTTTTGTTATTTTTTTTTTTTTTAGATTTTTTTTTTTTTACGGCTCATCAATCTTCATGGGTTAATTAAATCTGAAGAATATTTTAGATTGAAATTATTATTCTATTTTTGCTAATGAATATTGCATCAATCTTTCTGAGAATAACAATGATTTTTCCACAAATGACTGTTACAATTTAATCCATAGCTTGAGAGAAAAAGAATCCATACTTTTCCAAGAATCTGCAACGTCAAATATTATCTTCTGCCTATTTGAATCTTGCTATTTTCTTTTTGCCTTATCTAAATCTCAGTAACCCCTTGTATTTTCAACCCCAGCAAGGCAATAAAAGCTTACCTAGGGTGATTAAATATTTTCAAACCTACGACTTTTTCCGTGAAACGAAACGCCGCTTCTGTTTGGCTATTTCTATGGCAAATGTTCAAACAAGTTTTATTCCTTAGTTCCGCAGTTCAGACTTTTACAACTAGGACACACCGTTCCGCGTACTCAGGGTCAAAAAATTCTTATTTCCCACAAAAAAAAACTACTTCCAGGCAACTGCTGAATACAGGCCAGGTCCTACGGGCTTGAAGCGTCAACCGATTTGGGAGAAAAGAGAATATCTTGAAGCTGCTATCTATTAAATATTATAGCCCCTTCTAATATAGACATGGATTTCCTTCCGAACATTTAACTCAAATTCTATTAGATTGTGACTCGATTTTAACATCAAACTTTGATGCTACAAGCAAATATTCTATGATGTTTTTTATCTGTTCAATTTTGTTGATGGCATTTATGTCGCTTTCAAAATGTCATGGTGGCATCACCCATTACAACGGATTGAGCTCTTCCTACAACTACATATACTTCCCCTCACAAGAGGAGGGCAGATCAGAGAGTCAGAGTGCCGCAGTAGATCAGCATAAGCAGATCAGCGGAGAGCGATAGGCAAAGATAGCCAAGACTACTACCTTACTACCATTACGAGTCCGAGTTATTGTATTTCAAGTATTTGTATTTTGCTGTGTTTAATATATATTCGTAATTTCCTCCGGAACGAGAAGCCGGGGAGCCGAGTTCGAATTCCAATTGCATCCATTGTATTCACTTACGCGCAAATACCCTTGGGAAAGGTATTAATCCGTCTCTTCCTTCCAGTTATGGGTTAAATAGCAGGACAGATTGGGTTCTATAGCCTTGGTCGGCAACAGAAAGCAATGGCAACCTACTGCGGGATAATCTTTTGCCCAGTCAGTCATGTCTCTTTCGAGACATGATCGCCCAAGCGTGTATCACGCATGGCACTTAACTGACTGACTATTTTGGTTGTTGTTGTATTATTTTCTTTCTGGAATTCTTAACCGGGTCCACGACCCAAAAATATCTTTATATTAGTCATCTTACGTTTTCCTTGAAAGACCGGTTATCAACGAATCACCGAAGTTAAAATATGTCGAGCCTGATCAGTATCTAAATGAGTGACTGCTTGAGTATGAATTCAAAAACTCAAATATTACATAACCCATCGTTTGAGTTTTGAGTTTGAGTTGGTGAGTCTATTTAGACTCATCAACGCGCAATTGAGTAAACGTGGCGGGTACAGCTAATATCGTCAATCAAAGAGGAAGGTCCTGGATCTGAATTTGTTACAATGAGCTCTTATGCATTGTATCCATGATATTCCATTTGTGAAGAAGAAGTTCTATTCAGTATTTTAGCCAGAACTGATTCTTCAGAAAACAGACTTCCAAGTGAATAAAATATATTTGAATAACTTTAATTCGGATTTATAATTTTCTTCTCTTATGTGCCATCTCCCTTCAGGATGTAGGCAATCATATACCTCCACTTACCTATGTCCCCTTTCGCTTTTAACACTTTTACTCTTGGTATGTCTCCAAACCCTGCTCCGCCATACACTTGCTCAAGTCCATCAAGTATGTCTCGAATTGATTTCCCCTGTCTCTCTTTCTCTCTGACCTTCCCGTGAATATTAGATTCTCTAAGCTCTCCTTTCTCATTACGTATCCCAGAAACTTCAGTTGTCTCTTCCTGTTAATTATAAGTTTCCTTTTTGTTTGCATAATCTCCAAAATTTTGTCGTTGCTCACATGTTCGCTCCATGGTATACTCAGCATTCTTCTGTAGAACCATATTTTTCTTTTTTTTGTTTCGAGTTTTTTTCTTCATCTTCATGCCGTATAAGACAACAGATATGTCCAGCAATCTTATTGCAATTACTAATTACGAATTTTTTTTTTTAATCATATCACCACAAGCAAGGCGAAAACGCCACTGATGCGCAGGGGGCTACGTAAGGGTAAAAAGAATGGAAAAGAGAAAGCCGGAAACCGCATCCTAAACAGGAAACAAGGGATGAGCCTCTTCACCTGTTCAGTAGATGAGGGTGGAGTGTGAACCGGGCGATAGTTTAGTCTATCTACTCCAATTGGAAAAAAAAAATAAAAGAGTGAAAAGACTTGAAAAGGGAAAACCGGAAACCGCATCCTAAACAGGAAACAAGGGATGAGCGTCTTCACCTGTTCAATAGATGTGGGTGGAGTGTGAACCGGGCGATAGTTTAGTCTATCTACTCCAATTGGAAAAAAATAAATAAATAAAATAAAAGAGTGAAAAGACTTGAAAAGGGAAAACCGGAAACCGCATCTTAAACAGGAAACAAGGGATGAGCCTCTTCACCTGTTCAATAGATGTGGGTGGAGTGTGAACCGGGCGATAGTTTAGTCTATCTACTCGAATTGGAAAAAATAAATTAATAAAATAAAATAAAAGAGTGAAAAGACTTGAAAAGGGAAAACCGGAAACCGCATCCTAAACAGGAAACAAGGGATGAGCCTCTTCACCTGTTCAATAGATGTGGGTGGAGTGTGAACCGGGCGATAGTTTAGTCTATCTACACCAATTGGAAAAATAAATAAATAAATAAATAAAATAAAAGAGTGAAAAGACTTGAAAAGTGAAAACCGGAAACCGCATCCTAAACAGGAAACAAGGGATGAGCCTCTTCACCTGTTCAATAGATGTGGGTGGAGTGTGAACCGGGCGATAGTTTAGTCTATCTACTCCAATTGGAAAAATAAATAAATAAATAAAATAAAAGAGTGAAAAGACTTGAAAAGGGAAAACCGGAAACCGCATCCTAAACAGGAAACAAGGGATGAGCCTCTTCACCTGTTCAATAGATGTGGGTGGAGTGTGAACCGGGCGATAGTTTAGTCTATCTACTCCAATTGGAAAAAATAAATAAATAAAATAAAATAAATGAGTGAAAAGACTTGAAAAGGGAAAACCGGAAACCGCATCCTAAACAGGAAACAAGGGATGAGCCTCTTCACCTGTTCAATAGATGTGGGTGGAGTGTGAACCGGGCGATAGTTTAGTCTATCTACTCCAATTGGAAAAATAAATAAATAAAATAAAAGAGTGAAAAGACTTGAAAAGGGAAAACCGGAAACCGCATCCTAAACAGGAAACAAGGGATGAGCCTCTTCACCTGTTCAATAGATGTGGGTGGAGTGTGAACCGGGCGATAGTTTAGTCTATCTACTCCAATTGGAAAAATAAATAAATAAATAAATAAAATAAAAGAGTGAAAAGACTTGAAAATGGAAAACCGGAAACCGCATCCTAAACAGGAAACAAGGGATGAGCCTCTTCACCTGTTCAATAGATGTGGGTGGAGTGTGAACCGGGCGATAGTTTAGTCTATCTACTCCAATTGGAAAAATAAATAAATAAATAAAATAAAAGAGTGAAAAGACTTGAAAAGGGAAAACCGGAAACCGCATCCTAAACAGGAAACAAGGGATGAGCCTCTTCACCTGTTCAATAGATGTGGGTGGAGTGTGTACCAGACGATAGTTTAGTCTATCTACTCCAATTGGAAAAAATAAATAAATAAAATAAAATAAAAGAGTGAAAAGACTTGAAAAGGGAAAACCGGAAACCGCATCCTAAACAGGGAACAAGGGATGAGCCTCTTCACCTGTTCAATAGATGTGGGTGGAGTGTGAACCGGGCGATAGTTTAGTCTATCTACTCCAATTGGAAAAATAAATAAATAAATAAAATAAAAGAGTGAAAAGACTTGAAAATGGAAAACCGGAAACCGCATCCTAAACAGGAAACAAGGGATGAGCCTCTTCACCTGTTCAATAGATGTTACAAAGAAAGAAAATATTCTGGCAGATCGGATATGGCGCTAGTTAATTAGAGACCCCTGATCTAACCTAACGTAACTACTGACCAAATGCTTCTAAATACACTCCTGATCAAAAATTTAAGACCACTTAAAAATCTTTTAAAATATTTTTTTTTACAGATAGATTTTAAACACCTACCACTTAAAACTGAACTAAAATCTTTGGAATTACCATAGATCTAACAATTTATATCCCTGGTCTTATAATTTTGATCATGCGTAAATCGACTCATTTTATAAAAATGTAAATTTCTAAATAAAATGTTTGGAATATAGCTTTTTGTTTCCATAACCTTTTAGATTGTAGTATTGGTAATCTTAAGTGGGAGAAGTTTAAAATCTATCTGTAAAAAAAAATATTTTTAAAGATTTTTAAGTGGTCTTTAAATTTTGATCAGGAGTGTATATCGTAAAAGATGCAATTTGGATTATCAACAAGAATGTCTAAAGATCGAAACAAGCACAAAACATCTGAAGTGTTTCTGCTTTGCAAAGTCATCGACCTTTTTGTACTGATAAACATGAAACTATCTTCATTGTTATCTTTCACTACAATTAATTATTTTTAATAATTTTTTTAAGTTTCACTTAATAGTCTCCACGAACTTCTCTGAATCTTCCATACTTAATTTTGATGAGAATGTTATATTAATTATACATTCTTACAATTCCAGAAGTCGCACGCCAAATCAATTACACTGACAATTCAGTATTATCAATTTTTTAAACATAGCATTTCGACAAACTATTTTTGTCATATCTTATAAACGGAAACACAGAGAAAGCATAATTGGATATAGTAAATGAGTTTCTGCTTAATTTAATCCAGCGTCTTTGTGTTATAATGAGCTTCCACACAAGACATAACCAGTGGTGTCTAATGGAGATCAAGTGACAGCGACTCTCCCTAATTATATAATTCTTCGCGAGGCTTCCCGTGACTACTCTTAGCTCGCCAAAAATTTGTCACGGTACGAGCTTGCAGATCTTTTGTTATGGTGCTCTTCTACGAGGAATGGACTCTTACTCTTGTTATATATAATTTACTACGTGACTTCCGGTGTTCATCTAGTACGGCAATTAATTTCGCAGTTAAAGCCAGCTGCGATTCAGGCAATATGCAGCGTAACTGTACCGTTTGGACTTATTTCTATTTACTTATTACAAATACTTTGTACATATGTTCTTGTTATACTAACCCACTGTTTGAACTTACCTTCTGTTTTCCGTGTCTTACTTCCGGCACAACCGATCTATACATCTTTGCGGCGAAGTTTCGCCACAACAATTGGCGAAGAAACTAGGACATTCCTGGAGACAATTTGTTTTCAGTTCCCTGGCGAAGTTCAGATATTCTTCAAGTTTTTCCCATTTATTCATATTTGTTGTGTACACTTCTGGAACTTGCAGTCTTCTAGAACTAGAAATTTCTCTGTTTCATTAATATTCGTTTTCCAACATAGGAAATGTTATTTGTTTGAATATCAAACATTTTCGTCGCCGACATAATCCGTTTTCTCGACACATCTGCTTTGCATTATCAGACTGAACCCACGATATTTGCACAATTCCACTGTAGATCACCACTACTTTCCAATCAGATATACTTTTGTACTGTTTCTGATGTTGTATACTACTGCTGGAAAACAATGAGGAACACGTATATATAAAAATATAATCTTATATTTTTATTCTTCGATGATGACACTTTTGTGAAACCGAAGAGAATTGTCGCACACGAAGGGGCTGCCGGGTGTCGGAAGCCAGCGGGAGTCGGAAGCCAGCGGGAGTCGGAAGCCAGCGGGAGTCTTTTTTCTTCAACCAAATTCTAGATTTTATAGTCTTAAAACTACCACACGACCCACATTACCACGCAACTTCACCCGCGCGCTTTTTTTTTTTTTCGAGTTGTCATTTTGTTGACTTATCTACCGTTAAATGTATCTGTCCATCACATCGCCGGTCTATCGCCGTTCAAGCAGCTTGTCACCTGTTGTTGACCTTATCTACGACCAGATGTATCTGTCATTACAGCTGTCGTCCAAGGTAATATACAGTGACACGCATAAGTATTGGATACATGTCATTTTCTGTTATAACTTTAGTTTATGTTCGCCATTTTGCCTGATATTTGGTAAGTAATATCTCGTAAAGTTGTTTTAGTTGAATGTGGAAAGAAAATTAAAAACTCATGGTTGAATCCATTTTTGACAACATTGGCGCATATCAATTACTATTTATTAATATCAGGAAAAACTTTATTAAAATCTACAAAGACCGTAAATTGTGAAAAATCATTGTAGTTAATTGTACTATTTTTAACGAGTGAGTTCGTGTCGTCTAAAATGACGCCAACATATATATTGATGTACTTACTACTGCGTATCATGCATTAAAACATCAAAAATAAAATAATTAAAATCTCTGAGAGTGATAGGAGGGAAATATATAGATATATATATTCAGGTTTCATTAAAAGTAACAGACAACGTGCAGTGGTTAAGTTTTTTTTATCCTATCTATTGATATTTTTTTTTTTTTTGGAGGAGGGACATACATTATATAAAAATTCTCCAAATATTTTGTTTATCCGAGCGCTTTCGGCTATACCTTTAGCCATTATCGAGGATAGATGGAACAACATAATATCCAAGTTTTTCTCCTGGCATAATCTGAATAATTTACCATCGTTGTAAGGATTGACAGTTTTAAATTTTCCATACTTTAATTTAAATTTCCACACGTAGTTACCCAGTTCTGTACAATCTTTTAAGTTTTCCAGTTTAAATATATACTTGTGGTTATTCCATCTGACTTTAAAACTGTCTTTGGTAGATCCTAAATATGATTTGATTTGACCATTTATCTCATCTACTTGCGCTTTGTAAATAATCCATTTTGTATTACAAAGTCCGTTAAGTAAGCATTTATTTTTATCCCTACAGTTACTTTCCTTGTTACATTCCTTCTGAAATTTCGGCTCCATCAAAAGTGTATTCTCTTTACAATAAACCTCTCTTCTTTCATCTACTTACGTGTTGCTGATTTTTCTTTTTTTCACTCGATTAGTACACTGCTATACGGAAGTGAGATATGAACCACGTAATCAGGCAAGAGAGACGTCTGAACACCTTCCACATGAGAAGTATCCGACGTATATTGGGAATCAAGCAAGACAAGATGCCCAACACTGAGGTCCTGTCTCGAGCCGGTCTGTCTACCATGTTCACACTCCTTAAACAGCGCAGACTCCACTGGCTAGGCCATGTCCACCGCATGCCAGACGGTCGCATCCCAAAAAACATCCTTGTTTGTTCGAAACATATTTAAAGGATACAAGAGTGGTGACGACAGATTCGATTCCAACTTACAGTGAGAAAGACCCCAAGACGCTGTTTGTAAAATGTACAACAGCAGTAATTACGGATTTGATCAACTTACGTTGAAAATACTCAGTGAAATTACTCAACAAAAATAGAAGAACTGACTGAATTGACTAAGGCATTACACGCTAGTTTGCAGTTACAACAGCAGAAACAACAGTAATTGCAGCAACAGTTGTTGCATCAACAAGAAACAATTGAAAAATTGCAGAAAATTTTTCAACATGAAATTATGTAATTACGAAAACAACAAGCGGAAGACATTAAGCTATTGTGCAAAACCGTAATGCCTAAAACAAAAGAGCGGGGCTACAGATATTATTCTCTTGGAGGAATGTCGAATTCGTTATCAAAATTCAAGTATAACCCAGACAACCCAGACAATAGAGTACTTTCGTAGGTACAGGACAATTTTTTCGGAAAGGTGCGAACAATGGTCTGAGGAGGATAAAATTACGTTGTTCGTCCAAACATTAGATACAGATATTAGATACACTAAATACACGAATCTAATTTTACCTAAAATTCCGGAAGAAATCTCACTCAAGGACAATAAAGATTTTTTTCAGGAATGTTCGACGAAAAAGACAGTCTATTTCATACTTGATATAAGTTTTTAAACATTGTAAAACAAGAGAATGAAAACTTTGTGATTTATGAACGCAATATAAATTCACAATGTGAATTGTTTAAATCAGGTGAATTTTTAATCAACATGTTTAAATGTTTGATCTTCTTCCCGAGATTTATAGCAACGAAGGACAAAGACATTAAGTCAAGAATTCTGACAATTATGGAGCAAGATCCTCAAATTACGCTACAGAAGGGGACTGAAAAATGCCAGAGGCTAATAAATATAATTCTGAAGCACGCATTTGGCACATCATGGGGAAGGGATTTACCTGCTAACGAGATCAGATGGCAGGCTTTTCAATCTCGCCCGTCTCAGAGCCAAGACTAAGGTACGAAAATTCCTTATCAGAGACATGTTGCTTGCTGATGGTAAGGCATTAGCATCCCACCCCCACCGTGAACTTCAGACACTGATAGATCATTTCTTTCAAGCATGCAGAGACTTTGGGCTGACCACTAGCTTGAAAAAAAAAACAAGCGTTCTGGGTCAAGGTACCGCGACACCACCGGTCATCACCATCAATGTCTATGAGCTGGATGTGTTTACCTAGCATGACAACTTCTCCCTGGACATAGAGTGCGACAATTTGGAAGGCAGCCACAACCATTGCGCGCATCACAACACTTGTTTGGACGAACTCCAAGCTGACAGTGAAGACAACGATGACAGTGTACAACGCCTGTGTCATCAGTACACTGCTATACGGCAGTGAGATATGGACCACATACGCCAGGCAAGAGAGGCATCTGAACATCTTTCACGTGAAAAATATCCGACGTTTATTGAGAATCACATGGCAAGACAAGGTGCCCAAAACTGAGGTCTTATCTCGAGCCGGTTTGCCTACCATGTTCACACCCCTTAAACAGCGTCCACCGTATGCCAGACGGTCGCATTCCAAAAACCATCCTGTATGGAGAGCTGGCCTCTGGAAGAAGATCCACTGGACGGCCACAACTGCTGTATAGTGACATCATAAAACGCGATATGAAGGTTGTAGGCATCAACACAGAGTCATGGGAAAGTGTAGCAGTCAACCAGACCAAATGGAGAGGAACCCAGGCGCAACAACTCAAATCAAGTGAAGCGTTATTGACACAAGTCGCCATGGAGAGGCGGGTTCGCAAATGACAGCTCCGACAGACCAGAAACAAACATAAATGCAGCCTCTGCAACAAAGACTGTTGTCACTCCCGCGTCGGTTTCTACAGTCACAGATGCGATGCTCCAACCAAGCAGGCAACGAGGATGCTACCTATGGTCAACCCTGACCAACGGAGGTCTACTAATACTACTGATAAATATAAAAAGAGACAATACGCGGGTCGAAGAAAAGAACATTTTCCGAGTCCAAGAGATAAAACAACCGAAATTTGCAAAATATAAGCCGAAAACATCCCAGTATGATGTTTGTGGAGGAGTTGCATTTAAAAAAAGGACTGTTTTTTAAAAGCTAAGGTTTTCTTCGAGTGTAACTGTATCAGTCACAAAAGCTCCCATTGTTGGTATAAACAAAAAAGAAAGAAACACAACAGTAAATGTTATTTTATCTAAAGCCGAAATTGGGTTAGGGTTAAAAAAGGAAATACGTAAATACGAAACTAGATGGTCATTTGGTGAAGTTATTGTAAGATACTGGAAGTGACATTTCTATTGTAAATGAACAATCATGGAAGAAAACAGGTTGTTCATTGACGATTACGAAAAAAATAGATAGAGGAATGTCTGGAGAAAAGGCTAAACACCAGTGACGAATTTAGCTGCAACATAACATTTAGCGAGAAGACACAAAAATCAAATATCTATGTTCTTCCAGGTACGACGACTTTATATGATATGGAGTTATTTCGATTCACGGGAATAACCTGTAAATTCATTTTGCAACAAAATAGATGTGTCAGTAAAGGAAAAACCTGAAGAAAATGAAAAAGATTTCTTCAGATCTGAAAAACGTATTTCCACGTGTGTTTTTTTTTAACGTCTCGGATAATTAAAAAAACCCGAGGCCAGATTCGAACTTAAAGACAAAGTAAGACCGGTATTCAAACCAAAAAGGAATGTACCATTTTCAGATTTAGATTCCGTAGATCAAGAACTGCTAACGGTTAGAAAAAATGGGTGCATTTTCTAAAGTCGACTACTCAGATTGGGCTACGCCTACAGTGTATGTAAATAAAAAGATCCGAGTTTATGCTGATTTCTCAACCGGATTAAGTGACTATCTGAAAGACCCCACATATCTGTTACCTTCACCGGAGCGTATTTTATTAAGTTGAGTGGTGGCAAAGTCAGTTATGTGCGTTATGTGCGAGGATGTGCGTTGTGGCGCAGTGGATATCAGCTCAGAACGAGAAATCGGAGAGCCGAGTTCGAATTCCAGTTGAATTCCTTGCATTCACTTACGCGCAAATACCCTTGGGAAAGGTATTAATTCGTCTCTTCCTTCCAGTTATGGGTTAAATAACAGGACAGATTGGGTTCTATAGCCTTGGTCGGCAACCCATAGAAAGCAATGGCAACTGCGGGATAATCTTCTGCCCAGTCAGTCATGTCTCTTTCGAGATATGATCGCCCCAGCGTGTATCACGTATGGTACTTAACTGACTGACTGGTGGCAAAGTGTTTTCTAAAATAGACCTGTCTGATACATATCTACAAGTTAAATGGGTGAACAGTGCTCAAAATTATTAGCAGTTAATACACACAAAGAACTCTACAAGTTAAATCATTTCCCGTTTGGATTAAAGGTGGCTCCCAGTTTGTTTCAACAAATAATGAACACAATGTTAGCTGGGCTAGAATTTGTCATAGCGTACCTAAACGACATCCTGCTAAAGAGCGTAAACAACGAACAGTACAAAAAACATATCAAGGCAGTGTTCCAGAAGATTGATGAATATTTCTTTAATCACATCACCCCGAGCAAGGCGGTAACGCCACTGATGTGCAGGGGGCTACGTAAGAGTGACAAGATTGAAAAAGAGAAAACCGGAAACGACATCCTAAGCAGGGAACAAGGGATGAGCCTCTTCACCTGTTCAATAGACGTGGGTGGTGTGTGAACTGGAGGATAGATAGATTTATCTAGTCCAATTGAAAAAAAAACAAAGTAGGAAGATTGGAAAAGAGAAAATCGGAAACCGCATCCTAAACAGGAAACAAGGGATGAGCCTCTTCACCTGTTCAATAGACGTGGGTGGAGTGTGAATGGTTCATTCTAAGTTCAGATAAATTCGAGTTCAGATAGATGCGAAATCTTCATGAAATGGATCAAACTTTCGGGGCAAATAATCGACGAGACCGGAAGAAGATCGAACCCCGAAAGAACCGAAGCTATTAAAAATATGCGTCCACCAAACAACGTCGCTAATCTTCAGGTGTTTTTATGCCTGACCAACTATTACAATATCTAAATTCCGAAAATGTATTATCTTAGAAACCCACTGAATGACATTGAAAAATGGGGCAAAATGGACTTGGTCTAAAAAATGAAAAGATGCTTTCAAATGTTCATCTATGAAAGGAAATTTGCGCTAGAGTCGGATAATAGACCGTTAAGAATTTTTGGATCATGAAAATGTATATCCATGCTCACTGTTAACAGGTCACAGCGCTGAGGAATAATCTTGTCAAACTACGATTTTAAATGAAATACCTACTCTCGAAATACCTAGGAACTTGCTCCTAAAGATTTTCACCTTTTTGGTCCCTTGAAAGCGTTTAAGAGAGACACGAAGTTTGAAAGTGACGTTGAAGTCAAAAGTACTGTGAGCAATTGGCTGAGACATCAGTCCAAAGATTTTTACGCTGAGGGAATACGGAAGCTTGTGATCAGATGGGAAAAGTGTGTGACACTGCTGGGAGACTACGTTGAAAAATAAAAAAAAAAGTAAGGTTCTATCTGTTTTAGTCCTTATACCGAAAAATTCACCTTATTTACTGAATGACCCTCGTAGAAGTCCTTATACCAAAACATTCACCTTATTTATTGAATGACCCTCGTAGAAGTACTTATACTGAAAAATTCACCTTATTTATTGAATTACCCTCGTAGAAGTCCTTATACCGAAAAATTCACCTTATTTATTGAATTACCCTCGTAGAAGTACTTATACCGAAAAATTCACCTTATTTATTGAATGACCCTCGTAAAATTCCCTATACCGAAAAATTCATCTCATTTATTGAATAACCCTCGTAGAAGTCCTTATATTGAAAAATTCACCTTATTTATTGAATGACCCTTTTAGATGACTTTATACCGAAAAAATTACCTTATTTATTGAATGACGCTCGTAGATGTCCATATACCGAAAAATTCACTTTATTTATTGAATGACCCTTTTAGATGTCCTTATACCGAAAAATTCACCTTATTTATTGAATGACCCTCGTAGATGTCCTTATACCGAAAAATTGACCTTATTTATTGAATGACCTTCGTAAAAGTCCTTATACCGAAAAATTCACCTTATTTATTGAATGACCCTCCTAGAAGTCCTTATACCGAACAATTCACCTAATTTATTGAATGACCCTCGTAGATGTCCTTATACCGAAAAATTCACCTTATTTATTGAATGACCGTCGTACTATATTTTTGGCTTCTATATTTAGTAAGGACTTTCTCGAATAACCAAATTCATTTCATTTTGCTACAATTTCAAAGACAGGATTTTACTAATATTATATATATATATATATATATATATATGATTTAGCACAGTCCATAACTTATTTCCGTTTCAACGAAAGAAGTGGTGATAGATTTTCATGAAGTTCTTCTTAAATATTTAGCATCTTTTCTATTAAAGACATCCTTGTTTTTGATTATTGCAAACTTTTTTTCTATTTCTTGTTTATTTGGTGCAAATCGGGCCAACATTGAGCATTAAACTGTCTCAGGTTAATCAATAAAATCTTTTCCATACCGAGGAAGCGAAACCAATGCAATTGAAAATGGTGTGAAAATTTTATTAGCTAAAGTCTGGGCAGCCTTGAATAAACTGTATGTAATCTGGAAGCCTCATCTACCAGGCAACCTCAAACGGAGCTTCTTTTACGCTATCGTAGCCCCAGTTTTAATATTTGTTGTCGCTGCTTAGACATTAACTAAAAGTCTTTGGGGACCTACCTACAAATTGACTCTTCCACACTTTTATAATATGGCTACCAACTCTGAGTGAGAGACACTGAGGAGTCACTGAGTAGTAGCCACAGAGTGAGTAAATGAGTCAGTCAGGACGCTGCGAGAGGAAGTGCTCTCCAGTCCACGTTTATTTCGTTTCCCACTAATATACTATTCAACCTTATATCCGAGTCTGTGTTATCTTTCTATGGCCCTTCGGGCATAATAAACTCTTAAGTCTAATCTTAATGGAGTCTACACTCGGATACTAAAAGCCATAGTTAATATCTTTTGGAGACAACATCCAAATAAATCACGTCTCTGTGGAAGCATTTCTAATATTTCTACAATCTTATATGAAAGCAGAATTAACTTTGCGGGATACTGCTGGTGAGTAAAAGAAGAACCTGTAAGTGATCTACTGCTCAGGATACCTTCTTGTGACATAAAACTATTTTATGACTCAGAATGCCGCCTTAATGACCTTTTAATCTCGATGAAAGACCGTGATGGTTGGCGAGATAGGCTCATGACTTTTCGAGGTAGTTCGACCAAACAAGTGTTGTGAAGCGCGCAAAGGTTGTGGCTGCTTTCCCAATTGTCGAGCTCTTTGTCCAGGTAGAGGTTGCCATAATATGTAAACACATCCAGCTCATAGTCATTGATAGTGATGACCGGTGGTGCTGCGGTACCTTGACCCAGAACGCTTGTTTTTTTGGGTTTTTTTTTCAAGCTAGTGGTCAGTCCAAATTCTCTGCATGCCTTTTTATTATAATGGTCTGTTAAAATTTAGAGGGTGGATACTATATAAATACTAAGATATCGCCCTTTCAATGAATGGGAAGTGATTGAACTGTTCTATCGCATTCCAATATTTTTAGAATCATTTTGGGTTATGTTGAGGGACTTTACAACGTATCAAACTTTGTTGGGTTATTCAACTTCAATCTCAGTTTTATTATACTTGAGGCTATCGATAAATATTTTTATACTTGAGGGTATAGATAAATATTTTTATACTTGAGGCTATCGATAAATATTTTTATACTTGAGGCTATCGATAAATATTTTCTCTGTGTATCTCTTCATTCCACTATTCAATAAAAAGTTTATGATATCTTGTTTTGTTTTTTATCAGACCTCATCGATAAATTTATTACCCGTATACCGGCAATATTCCATACGCCCTAATTTATAGCGATAAATTTCGTTAGAAATAAAGAAAAGTATTTAACTATGTAATATTAATCCTCGTATCTGGAAGTGAATGCCGGTCAAAAGGAGGTCATGATGTATGATGATTCTATAGGGGCAATAGAAGGCTGACAATGAGAATTCGATACTTAAGGTATTTGTGGGTGCGTTGGCCGGGAGGAATGTTCATTTTGAACTTTCCACTCCTAGGGTCAGTAAGTAGTTTTTGAGGCAGGGAAGAAGGACAGAGGTAAGAGAGGCGAGCGTAGTAAGTCACTTGACTTCGGTCAAGGGAGATACTAATTACTCTCTTCTCCCCGAGTCGGTCTGTCTGGCGATGCTTTCTGTATCCGCTTTTTATATCTTCTTTTTGGATCACAGCAGCTCATTTGGGATTTCACACTTGTATTTGGTTCTGGGTTTCCCATTGGCTGATAAATAATATTCGCGTAGGCTCGCGAACTGGAAATTTAATATTTAATTAATTTTATATTTTTCAACCGGAACATCTGCGGCACAGCGACGACTTTTGGTCATTTGCTTTTTGGTCGTGAAAGCGCAAACATCCGGTCCATCGCTTTTGATCGGTATCGCCACACTTCTACAGAATTATGCTCAGAATTCCATGTATGTAACATGCAAGCAGTAAGGAAGTTAGAACAAAAATGTCAGTAGATTTACATAGAATCAAAAAGAGTTAACAGTTCTTGGGCGCCAAAATGATTAATAAGAGCTTGTTGAGTTTAACACACACGAGACATATTGAAGGCAAGAGGGAACGAAAGGAACCCGCGAGTAGCCTATCTAATAAACTAAAACTGATGATAGCACAGTTAGAGGAACAGTAAAATAGCAATATTTGCTAAGTGTTAAAAAAGAGAGTAAGATATTGATCGCCTACGTACTAAAGGGACATGGAATATGGAAGACGAAAAAGAAGAAACCGTCCTTTGTAGTTGATTTGTTTTCTCGTAAGCGGCCTGATTCCAGACAACGGTGAACAAATGGAATTGTCAAAGACTTTGACAAATGACTGCTTATTATTTATTAATTGCCTTGAAATTCATTTTTTTTCAATATTGATCTCAACCATTTCAGTTTTTATATTAGCACTTTTCAAACAAAGAATGACGTATGCCAAACAGGGAATAATGTATTTTAAATAAGAAAACAGAGTTGTAAATTTTCGCTTCATGTGGAAGAAAATATTTAATCAGGAATTCTCCAATGGAAATAACTAAAAACTTGCGTATTTTTATTTATATTTCTTTTTGTTTCTGTCCGCAACACGACTAATCTTGCTAAAGTGAATGCCTTACTCTAGTTTAATCTTGCGTATCTTCAGACTAGACTAGGAATCAAGTAAACATAATTTTCCAGTCATTTTTAAATACTGAAATCTTATCATTATTTTTATTTATTTATTTCTTCGTTTTTGTTGTATACACATTGCCTTCCGGGTCTCAACAAGAGACCGAAGATCGTAAATGGCTTCATGATGTTTTCCACTGCTTTTCTGTAACAAATGACACTCAGATCAGGCACATTTTACATTGATATGACTCTCCGTAACGCTCTAATTGTGAGTACAATGTTTTGTATTTCTTTAAGGCATGGAATATGACGAATTTTTTTCAGTGATTATGTCAAAACCTTTACCAATCAATTCTAGGGCTAAAACTACATCTAGAATTATTGATAACCTCACGTCACATTTTTAAGATTTCCACTTCAAGCCACTTCCCCATCAACGAAAAGTGGCCTCCCTTTTGTCTTTTTTATAAATACTTTCATGGCTTCTGTTCGAACGAACTTAAATCACTGGTACCTCCTCAACAGATGTTTACTCGTGCAACCAGATTGGCAACTGGGTCCCACCCATTCACAGTTAGATCAACCAAATGCAGACGACAATTCTACTCCTGCAGCTTCTCCTCTCGCACTTCCCGCCTGTGGAACTCGCTTCCATATTCTTGCTTTCCTGACGGCTACAACCTCCAGGAATTTGAATCCAATGTCAATACTCATCTCTTAACTACTTGACTCTAGTTCTTTCCCCACCCCGTATATCCTTTCCTTTCTCTCCACCTTTGAAACTCTCATCACACCTGTATTCCCGTTCTTCTATTGCTCCTTTCTAATTGGTTCGTCTTCCTCTTCACTCTCTTCTAATTAAACTTTTACACTTATGTAGCCCCCCCCCCCCCGTACATCAGTGGCATTACCGCCTTGCTCGGGGTAATACGATTAAAAAAAAAAGATTCTTGTATTTTGAGATATTTTTTTAAAGATTTTCAGATACACATCACAATCTAGAGAGACTGCTATTTCAATAAGAAAGCACAAACTGTTCTTGTGGTCTTTGATCACGATGTCTGGGCGATTAGTTTGATTGTTCTGTCTGTGTGTTCTATGAAGTCTCATAAAAATGATACAGATCCTATTTCTGTAACCAGGTCTGGGTGGTGTTAACACCAATTTCTTTCAGTTTTCCTTCCATTAAAAGCAGCGTATTTTCCAGTGAATGTGCGTTGTGATGCAGTGGTTATCGGATCGGAACAAGAAATCGGGATGCCGAGTTCGAATTCCAGTTGAATTCTTTGCACTCACTTACGCACAAATACCCTTGGGAAAGGTATTAATCCGTCTCCTCCCTCCAGTTATGGGTTAAATAACAGAACAGACTGCGTTCTATAGCCTTGGCTGGCAACATATTTACCTCAGAATGCAATGGCAACCTACTGCGGGATAAGCTTCTGCCCAGTCAGTTATGTCTCTTTTGAGACATGATCGCCCAAAGCGTGTATCACGTATGGCACTTCACTGACTGACTAAATATAATAGTTGAGAACAATTAAAACTTCTACTGGGTATTAAGTGGGAGATCGGTTTTCTATTGTTATGAAGTAATAAACTGATCCCCCACTTATTATACTTAATATAATAATATAATCTTTCTCTGATCCCCCACTAATTACTAATTAATAATATAATAAATCTCTTCTCCCTCTAGCCATGAGTCAGATTGTCAGGAGCATCTCTTATAGTATTTAGTTGCTATTCAATGAACGGGTGTCATCTTTCCTGAAAACCTAACAGTAACCCAACTCAGGATGTGCGTTGTGATGGAGTGGATATCGACTCGGGGCGACAAATTCTGTTCTTCTGGTCTTTGATCACGATGTCTGGGGGATTAGTTTGATTGTTCTGTCTGTGTGTTCTGTAAAGTCTCATAAAAATGATACAGGTCCTATTTTTCTAACCAGGTATGAGTGGTGTTAACACCAATTTCTTTCAGTTTCCTTCCATTAAAAGCAGCGTATGTTCCAGTGAATATATTAGCCCACTCTGGATATTTATCACAAAAACTGCATTTTGAATTAACACAATTTTTCAGTAAGTGTGTTTGGTAATTTCTATTTAGCAAGCATTGGTACTTTGCAGCAAAAATAAAACATCCGGTTTCAGCTGGTCCCGAGCATGACGGTAAACTGCACCCGGTAACAAGGCCTCTAATTAGGAGGTTGTGAGGAGCATGGAACCACCTCTTAATTGCTGTTGTTCCCAAGGTCCACCTAACTCGGAAGTGGTAGCACCTATTAGGGTCCCAGCTATGAGCAAATAGTTAACCCCTAAACTGAGGTCAAAACACTATGAAAGTATAAAAATACTTTTACAGAAATACATATATATAAAATTAGATTTTTATAGAAAAATATACATTTTTGAAAAATTATTACCACAACACATTTCTGAAGGAAAAAATTCCCATGAAAAAATTTTTTAATATAAAACTAGAATACATTTTCAGTTTTCTAAAATAAAAAAGAATAAAAATTTTTTTTATTAAAATCTGACTAAATTAACCTTCTCACTATAACTGAACATTAAAAAAAATCCTTAAAACCCCACCTTTTTGGCATTAAATGAGCCACAGAGGTTGATATGCCGTTAAGCAAAACTCACTCACTCGGTTTCAGCTTTTTAACCCTGTACTACATAACATCAGATAGGTATGACATTTTCTTCATCAGTTTGCTTGATCCATGTCGTGTATTGGTCACGAAGAGGCTTATATTTCCATAGTTTATGCTTTTCTTTTTAGGTTCTTTGTTGCTGCAGTCTATATTCTGAATTTGCTGGATTCCTTTATTATTAAAACAGTTTTTTATCTTATTCATGTTCTTTGACACATAACCTCATTTAGTCTTCTGAAGTTTCTAAGTATCTTTGAAAAGACAGATTTTTGTGATTTTCTAAGACAATTCTAGTTGATGTAATCCTCTACTTACTTCGGATCTGTGCACATGCAAACAATCAACATCATAGGATGACGTAGGATGACCCGTGCAGTGGCAAATGAGAATCTTTTTTTAGTTGTAAGATCAATTCGCTTAATATCATCTATGGTTCAATTAAGGATGGTGAAACTGCATTTTGAATTAACACAATTTTTTAGTTTGTAACCTTGGTTCTTTGCAGCAAGAAAAAACATTCGGTTTCAGCTTTTTAACCCTGGACTATGTAACCACTGATGGGCCCGGGGGTTTGTCTGACTCCACTTGTTTATTACAGGCCGAGTATTGACTCTGAAGAGCTTTATCTTTTCATCGTTTCTTTTTATTACTATTAAAACAAAAACCAAAATGATTGAAGTAAGGCTTATAATATTTTTCAATACATAAGAAAAGAATGCTATTTAAGAAAAGAAAAAGAAGAAAACACTTCGTTCTTTCATTCCGACCAGTAAGTCCAAATCTAGAAAAAAAAGTTAACAGTTTTAATATAAAACACAGAGAGAAAGAGAGATAGACAAGTTTTTATTCTGACCTATAGACGCCTACCTAACACGAAAACGAGGGCAAAACGCGTTGTCGATAAAAAGCTTTGCAACTTATGACATTTTTAATTTTGTTCATAAATAACTGTTGCAAAAGAAAGTCCTTACGTTTGCTTTGATAAAGTCTATCAAAGATTTTTCGTCTTATCTTTATATATATATATATGTGTGTGTGTGTGTGTGTGTGTGTGTGTGTGTGTGCGCGCGTGTGTGTGTGTGTGTGTGTGTGCGCGCTCGTGTGTGTGTATATGTGTTTGCGCGCACGCGCTTGTAAGAACACAAATAAGGAGAAAGATGTGACATGTAGAATGTAAGTATGAGAGACAGAAAATGATTTTACGCATATAGTCATCAGTATATACACACAAGATAACCAAAAAAGTTCTGTGCCTTTCTTGATTAGTCATTGAATGAAGATGAAATATATACGAAATGCGTGTAGCAATTGTTTTCAAATTCGGACAGCCGGAAATAGGAACATCAGATGTTATAAAAACACGCACACCGTACCCGGCCATCAGTTATAAGCCGGAGAGCTATGAAAAGGATGGAAGTGTCTAGAGATCTCGTTCGGGGCTTGTTTGCTTTACGACTTACAAGTGGGTTTATCAGCAGCTGCATCACGTCGCCGCATATGTCAAGCGTTTGGGGATAGTGCTGTGGATGAACGTACTGCAAGGCGTTGGTTTCGAAAATTCAAGTCGGGAGATTTGTCTCTCCATGATGAGCCTTCGCAGTGGACGACCACAGGTCTTGAATGACGGAGTCCTGAAAGCGCACATTGAAAAGGACAGTAGTCTAACGTGTGGTGAACTTGCAAGGACAGTTCAACGTTTCCGATGAAACATTTAGACTTCACCTGCCCCGCCTAGGTAAGACGTACAAACTGAGCAAGTGGGTTCCGCAAACGCTGTTGGAGGTCCACAAGGGACAACGAGTGGCAGCCTGCGTATCCTTATTCAATCGAGTGCTTACCAGTGATGAAAAGTGGGTTCTTTTAGAAACTCCTAAGCGTTCCATACATTGGTTGTCTCCTCAGGATGCTGTCCCTCACACAACAAGACCGCCTATGCCTATGCAGGCACGCAAGATTATGCTTTGTGTCTGATGGACAGGCCGTCAAGTGGTTCATTATGAACAGTTACCAACAGGCCAAATGGTCACTGGAGACCTATACTCGCAGCAATTGAAGCGTGTGCAACTGGCATTGCCCCAGAAGGAGCCAGCACTAGTGAATCGCAAAAGTGTACTTTTCTTCCATGATAACACCAGGCCGCATGGCGCGCGAGTGGTCAGGGATACCATACAGCAACTTATTCATCTTATTCACCTGACCTTGTACCATCCGATTACCACCGCCTCGATTCCCTGGATAATCATTTTCGTGGAAAATCCTTCACCATTGAAGCAGACTTGCGCCAAGCCCTCACCGACTTCTTTGCGTCAAAACCCCCCGAGTTCTACCGCAAGGGCATTGAACAGCTGGAGACACGTTGGCAGACGGTGCTGGATGCTGATGGCAATTACTTCGAAGACTAAATATAAGTTACACATACTGTGAAGCGTTTTACATTTTTTTTAAACGGACAGAACTTTTTTGTTTACCTTTATAAACAGATTAAGATAGATAGATAGATAGATAGATAGATAGATAGATAGATAGATAGATAGATAGATAGATTGTGATAGATAGATAGATAGATAGATAGATAGATAGATAGATATTAATTTGGCAAAGTGGAACATGACGTAGACGTTTGTACAAAACTGAGGCGTGTCATTGACACACTGATATTCGTCGATGCTTGATCAAAGTTCACGGAGACGAACTAGTGATTGTGCATCTCGACAGTGATGACACTAAAGACGGTGATAAACCATCTTCTATACAGCCTAGAAAAGCTTCCAGCTTCCGTTTGTCAAAACGTTCTTAAAATGCATAGGCAATGGTATTGACTGTACGGAAAAGACGGGCCTGTAATCTTCTTCATGCACAAGATCGTGCAGCTGGTGATATGGGCGGGCTGACTGAACGAGTCAAACATTTCGCCATCCTGTTCTTTACATGTTCGATGAGAGACATGTCTGGAGATTTTATCGAACCATTTGTCAACTAGCACGAAAATCATGCGGAAAGATATTGTTTTGGTGTTGCAGAAATGCAAGCAGAAATTTAATAAACACTCACAAAAATGTACATAAAATATGATTTTAAGTTTTAGTCGATGACTCAGTCAGTGCCATCCGTGATACACGTTTTGGATGATCATGTTACGAAAGAGACGTGACTGACTGGGCAGAAGATTATCCCGCAATACGTTGCAATTGCTTTCTACGGTAGACTGGTTGCCAGCCAAGGCTATAGAACCCAATCTGTCCTGTTATTTAACTCATAACTGGAGGGGGAAGAGAAGTATTATATTATTAAGTAGAACCGATCCCCCACTTACTGCCCAGTAGAAGCCTTAATCATGTTTTCAATTATTATATTCAGTCAGTTATGTGCCATACGTGATACACGCTTGGGCGATCATGTCTCGAAAGAGACATGACTGACTGGGAAGAAGATTATCCCGCAGTAGGTTGCCATTGCTTTCTACGGTAGACTGGTTGTCAGCCAAGGCTATAGAACCGAATCTGTCTTATTATTTAACACATAACTAGAGGAAAGAGGCGGATTAATACTTTTCCCAAGGGTATTTGTGCGTAAGTGAATGCCAAAATCGTGTATGGCACTTAACTGACTAACTGATCTCTCTACTATATTTTTCCTTTCACGATCTTTCTTTTCATCATTTTAATCTGTTCTTTCATTTCGTTATTGAAAAATGACAACTACAGATTGGGGATACTAAAATCAAGCAAGTACAAAAATTTAAGTGCCTGAGAAGCGTTCTAACGGAAGACGGAAAGTGCGACACTGTGATCCGAAGGCAAATAGGAATGGCCAATGACGCATTCCAGAAGCTGAGCAAAGTATTAAGAGACAAGAAACTTTCGCTAGAAACAAAGAAGATAGGACTGGATTGCTATGTGATGTCTATTCTTCAATATGGCAGTGAATGCTTGACAATATCATCAAAGATGAAGGAAGAACTTGAAACAATTAGAATGTGGCTCTACAGAAGGATACTGCGAATATCATGGATCGAACATGTGAGCAATGATGAGATTTTAGAAAGGATTGAAACTATAACTTTTTGATTTTTTTTTAAAAGAGACAGTATGATTTTATTGGTCAGGTACGCGTCATGTGTTATAAATCAATAGATGAACCTTTTAAAATGTAAAAAATACTTATGCCTGTTTATATATTCAACTGGAATTCGAACTCGGTTCACCCATTTGTCGTTCCGAGTCAATATACACTGCACCATAACGAAGACTACTTTCAGTTATTTCATACAATTTTGAATAAATTCCGTTTACATAATTTAATGTCGTCATTAAACCTAAGCAATCCTTCTTTCGATTCAAATTGTTGTTTTGGAAAGATGGTGCAGTCCAATCTCTCATCCGCTGCAATTTCTGGTTGAGCTTATCTCGTTCGTTTCCTCTGTAATTAATCTTACTGTTGCGAAAATATTCATCCACCTCAACTTATATATTTTTAAATCCATTTACTGCAAAGGAGGTAATAATACAAATAATTCGCAAAGAATTAGTGGGTATGAAAGAGGATGAGACGATTGTAGTGAGAATAAAAGACAATCAAAGAATAGTTTTCAGTATTAAAAAAAAAAGGCGATTAACGTATTTAATTCTTTGAAGAACGTAGGTAGCAATGAAACCAGATAATCGAGGAGATTTCCACAGGAAAGAAGTGCGAGAAAATAAACATACAGTTATATTTTTTTAACTCAGCAATAATACGATGGGACCTAATTGCCAGTTGAGTCAGTCAGTTTAAGTGCCATACGTGATAAACGCTTGGGCGATCGTGTCTCGAAAGAGATATGACTGACTGAGCAGAAGATTATCCCGCAGTAGGTTGCCATTGCTTTCTGCGGTAGACTGGTTGCCGACCAAGGCTATAGAACCCAATCTGTCCTGCTCTTTAACCCATAACTAGAAGGAAGAGACGGATTAATACCTTTCCCATGGGTGTTTACGTGTAAGTGAATACAATGGATTCAACTGGAATTCGAACTCGGCTCCCCGGTTTCTCGTTCCGATCCGATATCCACTGTACCACAACGCACAGCTATTTGAGTAGTACGTTTAAATTTATTCAGTCGACGTACCAAGGAGTAGAGCTCATTTGACTAATTGCTATAAAAATCTTTATAGAAAAAGCAGAAACGGACCACTTGACGGTGGTGGAAAAGTGACTGAAGCCAAGACGCCATGTCAGGACTGATAACATTACAGGCAACTGTTTGTATTTTGTTGAGAATCTCGAGATCTATAGCAGGAACCCAATATCAGGTATGGCAGCAATATTCAATGCACAGGTGAATGGTAGATTCATAAATTTACAAAATGGATTCTGGCGAGAAAAGATTTCTGACACGACACTTTAAGCCAACCTTCTTAGCAATAGAGTATAATCACTCAAAGGGAGTATAATCACTCAAAGTTCCTTTCAGGAAAGAAGACACAATGAGTTCCTTCTTCTGGAGAGTATCGACCATACTGATTGAAGGCAGAAATGGTTCTCTATGTTGATTAACCATGGAATACTAACAATCAATTAAAGTTACACCACTACTAATCATGGGTCTATCAATATAAAAAAAAGATATTAAATAAAAATTTTTTATTTGAAATATTTTACATGCAGGCACTTCAAAACTTGTACATTGAGTTAACATTAATAGGAACTGAAAAACATGTTATTTAGGTAAGAAAATCAAGTACTAAAAATTGTAACTAAATTGTAATTAAAATGGCGTCATTTGCACAGGGTACTATATACCCACGGTTAGTGTTCTCGGGTTAAAAAAAAACAAAAAAAAACAGTAGTTTCGTTTAGGGTCTTTAAAATTTACAACTTATTTCTTGCCACACATTAGAGGTAATTTTCGATAGCAGCTGCCAGTTTGACTATCGGACTTATCAAATGTATTATGACGTATCTGATTAGATTCTTGTTTCCATTTAAAAAAAATTTTCATATATTTTCCGAATACTTTAGATTATAAATATATTTAAGGACATTAACCCTCTAGGGCCATTCGTATCATATTTGATACAGTATGAAAACAAGCCTTGAAAGAAATATTTTCCTGAAAATTTTTTTAAGAGAAATATTTTATAAATTTCAAATGAAAGCAGTACTGACTGCTCAGTCAATGAATACCAAATGTTTCCTTATAGGGAAATACCAAATGTTTCCTTATAGGGAAATACTGTATCAAATATGATACGAATGGCCCTAGAGGGTTAACATAAGATTAGTTAAAGCTATTTATTTAGAGAAGATTTGTTTTAACACATGTTCCCAAATACTCGGTACTCACTAGGATCGAGCTCACTATTAATGTATTCCAATAGGTTTAATAAAAATATAAAAAATATCGTATGTTTTTCATATCCTGAAAAATTCACCAATATTGGTTTATTAATTCTAATTTAATTATGAATGCATTTTGCTATGCTGATAGACAGTAGAAATTCTCCTTACTCTCGTCCGCTGTCCGTTAACCATGTTAGTCACAAAGAGCCAAAAAGCCAAGTATTTTTGCTGAAAGAAGTTGGTTGACACGATATTTTGACAAAAGATTTTAACAAATGCTCAGTCAATACCGTTTTGCAACTCAATGAGGAAGGTCAATCGAGTGTGTTCAGTTATGCTCAATATAAAGTTCATTAATTATTTACAAAGTTACATGAAGGCCAGTCCTGAGCATGATGATAAACTACATCCAGCAGTAAGTCCTCTGTCGGGAGCTTGGAGGTTTGAGAATCGTGGAACACCTTCATAATTGCTAGTGTTGCCACATCCACCCTGACTCTGGGTGGTAGCACCTGTTGGGGTTCCATCTATGGGAAAAATAGAGGGCCCCAAACAAAACATTATGAAAGTATAAAAATACGAACAATTCAATTTTATATTTAAAAAATTACCAATAATACCTATTTATAGTAAAATGATCAAAAATATATTTTATCTGTAGCTGAAGATATACCATTGCGTTCAAAATATATTCAGTTGAAGCCATAAAATTGTGTTTAAAATATTAATATTTCGGTATTAAATAACCCATAGAGAATAATATATCCTTAAGCAAAATCAACCAACGAACATAAAGACCGCACAAATTTATTCTCAAGATATTTAGTTTGGCTGGATACATTCCGGGCAGGGGTTATATATGCTTGTGTGTGTGTGTGTGTGTGTGTGTGTATGTGTGTGTGTGTGTGTGTGTGTGTGAGTGTGCGTGCACGCGCGTCTGTGTTTGTGTGTGTGTGTGTGCGTGTGTGTGTATGTTGATATATAGATATTGACACAAGAAAAATGAAATATTAGCTCTAACAAATTCATATTCACGCCAAGTATTTACTGAAATAATCATAGTCATGATGTAATGATATTCTTTGCAATCGCGGAGAAAACTTAAATATATTTGCTTTGCCCGTCAATCTGTCTACAAGCGAAGCTGTTCGTATTTCTTCTCCTCTTCATTTGCGGCCGTACAGCCTCGGCTTCGCGTGTGGCCCTGCCGATTCTTCCTATCAATCTTCAAAGAAAACACGCAGTCGAATTCAGAAACGTTTCCCAAAATAAGAAGTCCGACCTGATGATTTGCTTTATCTACTTACCAGCAGTTTTAAATAAAAAGTGATTTAAAGCTTTTTTCATAAACAATTATTTATATAAAACCTAGAAGTTTGCTTTACTGTGGTCAGCAAATTTCTCTATCAGAATATTGTTGTACATTTTGTCAGTGTGATGTTAACAGAGCGCAAGTGTAAAATTTTTTAAAGGAAATTAAAAAGGGTTGCACTTCATATGTATATATTTGTATAATATGCTCGTTGTGGTGCAGTGTATATCGATTCGGAACGACAAATCGTGGAGCTGAGTTCGAATTCCAGCTGAATCTATGGCATTCACTTACGCACATATATTCTTGGGAAAGGTATTAATCCGTCTCTTCTCTCCCGTTATGGGTTAAATAATAGAACAGATTGAGTTCTATAGCCTTGGTTGGCAACCAGTTACTGCAGAAAATGGCAACCTACTGCGGGATAATCTTCTGCCGAGTCAGTCATGTCTCTTTCGAGACATGATCGCCCAATGCGTGCATCACGTATGGCACTTAACTGACTGACTGAATATAATAGTTGGAATGATGATTAAGGCTTCTACTTGGCATAAAGTGGGGGATCGGTTTTATAATGTTATGAAATAATAAACTGATCCCCTACTAATTACAACTTAATAATATAATACATCTTTCCCACATCTAGCTATGAGTCAAATAACAGGACAGATTGGGTTCTATAGACTTGGCTGGTAACCAGTCTACCGCAGAAAGTAATGGCAACCTACTACGGGATATTCTTCTGCCCAGTCAGTCATGTCTCGTTCGAGACATGATCACCCAAAGCGTGCACCATGTATGTCTGACTAACTGTTAACATATTGGAGCCTAATTTCACCGAAAATCAGAATATTCTCTTCATCGTTCGCGTGATCAAATTCAGTATTTAAGGATAGTGACGAGGCAATACAAGTGTTATTTTTAGCGAAACAAGAAATTTAGTAACAAATCGACACAGTCGAAGTTTCAGTAGCTTGTTTCAGGTCAAGCAATCGAGCATTAAAAGTTCGTAGTTTCAATGAATAGTCAAGAAGAAAAAATATCCATATTAAATCATCGGACACAAAGTAATATTCTAAAATGCTTAAAGTAAATTGAAAGAGTTCGTTTCTCACATAAAAGTTATACGGTTGTATTCAACATTTATAACAAAAAAAAAGTATATATTTAAGGTATTTAGTTTAGGAGTTGAATTGAGTTCTTTGATATTCACCTACTCTCATTAAAGTTTGATAATGTATCAGCGTATAATTTGACATCAGCGTTATTCAGACGCGTGGGACTCTCTCTCTCTCTCTCTCTCTCTCTCTCTCTCTCTCTCTCTCTCTCACTCTCTCTCTCTACTGCTTGATTCAACTTTCTCTGCCTATTTATATCAAAAAGCGATTTGATACCGGTTCTTTAATTTTTCTCAGTTTATAAGCCGCTCCCTTTTCATTCAAAGTAAATTTTCACATCGGCTCAAATTTTGCTTTAGTCTTTTCGTCAATCACTTTTTTTATTGGTCAAAATAAATATTCGCATAGGCTCGCGAATTTGAAAACAGTGAAGAAGACAGTTATTTTTATTTCGTATTCACCACATAAAAATGCTTATAGTCATGTCACACTGAAAAGCCCGTTCTTGTACAATCAGAGTAGTTAAGCAATGTCGAGTCTGGTCTATATCGGTGACCGTTTACAGAATACCAAGTACTGTAATCTTGTATGTGCAGATTGTGTAAGGAGTGACGGTTCGAAATTAGAAATCGGAGAGGCGTGTGCCAATTCCAATCGGGTTCTTTATATTCACTCAGACGTAAATACTTAAGGAAAATTATGATTTCATCTCTTCTCCCCAATTTATGGGTTAATTAGTAGGATTTCAGTAAAACTATTATTATTCTCAAAACATTCTTACAATCTAAAATAATTTTCTGGTTTGAAATAAACTGGAAAGGGTTGTTAAGCAGTAAAAATAAAATCAATCAATATAGAGATGTCCGATCTCTACACTGAAAGATATACTATGTCGAATGTTTTAGTTAAATAGTAATGTAAGGACGTCATAAAAATGCTTTGTTGAGTTCTGATGAGCGGTGAGTCAGTCAAGAAAAATTAGCTAGGCTACTCTGAAGAAAGCGATGTGAATTATTTTTTTTATTAACTATCAACTGTTAATCCAATGCAAGGCCAAATGGCCACTCAAGCTAGAACTAATTGAATGGTACTGTTGGATGAACATAAAAAGGGGAGATAAATTCACATTAAGAGGAATAAAATAGAACGTTCCGCCAAATTTGTATTACATTAGATGCAGCCTAGGATTCGATAAAAACGTTCTTCTTTTATTTTTGCAAATCATGACAAACGTTATTCACACGTGGAAATTTTAGTTACCGCTGCTATTAGGACAACTAGAACCAGTTGCCCCTGCTACAAGAATTTTCTCGTGCAACCAGACTGGCAACAAGGTCCCACCCATTAACAGTTAGATCAACCAAATGCAGCCGGACAATTCTACTCCAACAGCTTCTTTTCTCGTACTTCCCGCCTGTGGAACTCCCTTCCGTATGCTTGCTACCCTGACGGAAACCTCCAGGAATTTAAATGCAATGTCAATATCCATTTCTTATCCACTTAACTCCAGTTCTTTCGACATCACTCTTGATATCTTTTTTGTTTCCTTTCTCTCTACCTTCGCAACTGCCATCACACCTGTGTTCCCATCCTTCTCTTGCCCTTTCTCTGACACCCCCTGTAACTGATTCGTCTTTCTCTTCACTCTCCTCTTTTCTCTCTCTCTTTATCTTTCCCCATCACCCGTATATATTGTTCTTTTTCTTTCTCTCTACCTTCTTCACATCTGTGTTCCCATCCTTCTCTAGCCCTTTCCTTGACACCCCCTGTAACCGGTTCGACTTTCTCTTTACTCTCTTCCTATCTAATATTTTAATCTTATGTAGCTCCCTCTGCATCAGTGGCTGTACCGTCTTGCTTGAGGAAGAAACGATTAAAATAATAAATAAATTTCACAGACAGAAACGTTCATTCAAGACTAAGCATATGCCGAATATAGAAGAGCAAACAAATTTTGCCATCATATTTTAAAGCGTATTACTTTTTCATTTTCTACTGGCGACGTACGAAGAAGATGGTTCTGCTTCCAACTTCTGCATAAAAGCAATTAGCAACCGCTTCTGAAACAATCATTCTCTCCAGAAAATATTAATCAATGGCTTAACACCAAGACTAGCAGGTATTCAAGCGCCGAATTCATCAGACAGGCGGCTGGATCGAACAGAAGTTATTTTATGCTTACAAGATCAGTTTCGTTTTAAAAAATGATTTTCACGACGACTGAGAAGAATTCATCGGTTAACGAGAGCTGAAATATATCGTTTGATTGCCGGCAACAATATTCTTTAATAAGTAAACTTATCAACAAAACACAGGAAATTACTGAGGCGGAGAGAATTGGATTATTGAATGGATAAGAGCACGATATCAAGGAACTGGAACTCACTCGTAGACATTTCTGACAATTATATTTACACACATATGCATTATACAAGTGTATCTATAGACCACAAACACATTCATATTCACAAGCACATACACACACGCATATATATATATATATATATATATATATATATATATATATATATACTAGCAGTATAGCCCGGCGTTGCTCGGGTGTAATGAAAGTTTTAAAACTAATCCATGGTCCCGGAGCTCAGACTCTTTGGATGTTGGCACGAAAGACTAAAAAGCAATTAGTTGTTTCCAGTTAAAACGAAACCGTAGACTGAAAGAAAATTGAATGGATGTAAGTCAGATTTTGATTTCCTGCTTTCGATATCAAATAAGCTTTTTACATCGTAAACTGAATTTTGAACGCTAAATAAGTCCTCTGAGTAAATGGCATCATGGCTGAGACTAAAAACTACAATTATACCTACTTAGAGCCAAACCCGAAGCAAAAACTAAAATAAACGGGGCTGAAAAAAATACAGACATACAGGCAGATAAACAGACACACACAAACATCTTACCTTTTATATATATATATATATATATATATATATATATATATATTATCGTTTTTCTGCACTATCGTAAGAACTGCAACCTTGAAACTTCTGAATATCGTTTCTCATGTCTTTGTCTATGAGTGTATCAAATTTGATAAAAATCGGACCACTCCTTCTATAACCCGATTTTTTCCGATAATCGATTTTCGATATTTATCAGGGGTACCTCGACACAAAACCTACCTAAGAACACTGCGCAGACGCCTATAGTACAACTGTGTAATTTTTCAAGAAAATCTATCCAGCCATTTTGGAGTCTATAGACAAAGTCTATAGACAAAGTTCCATTTATAAACAAGTTTATATATATCTATACAGATGAAAAGAGCGAACAGGTTTAATCTCAAATTTACTGACATATACTTTTTAAAATGTGTCTCATACCAGTAGAGCGTAATATAATTAAATTTGTTTTTTACTTAAAATTAATTTACATTGTCACACGAAATTTCTATGTTTACAGATTTAAAGTTTTTATCTTGTCATTGGCAATGTTAGGTAACATTGGTGAAAATGATTTTCTTTTGAAAATAAAAAATAATAGGTTTGCTCATTAATTAATTATTATGGAGTGCAGAGTAGCAGAAACTTGATATCCTATGGGTGGGTTTAATTTAACTAATCGGAATGAAAGTCGATTTTGAAAATTTAAAATGTTGGTTAGATGTTAGAAGATGTGGGGTATTCATGTGTGAGGAAAACAGTCATATTTACGGCTGGATTGCTTACTTCCGGTAAGAAGTATTATACATTTACGGCTAGATTGCTTACTTCCGGTAAGAAGTATTATACATTTACGGCTAGATTGCTTACTTCCGGTAAGAAGTATTATACATTTACAGCTAGATTGCTTACTTCCGGTAAGAAGTATTATACATTTACGGCTAGATTGCTTACTTCCGGTAAGAAGTATTATACATTTACGGCTAGATTGCTTACTTCCGGTAAGAAGTATTATACATTTACGGCTAGATTGCTTACTTCCGGTAAGAAGTATTATACATTTACGGCTAGATTGCTTACTTCCGGTAAGAAGTATTATACATTTACGGCTAGATTGCTTACTTCCGGTAAGAAGTATTATACATTTACGGCTAGATTGCTTACTTCCGGTAAGAAGTATTATACATTTACGGCTAGATTGCTTACTTCCGGTAAGAAGTGTTATACATTTACGGCTAGATTGCTTACTCCCGGTAAGAAGTGTTATACATTTACGGCTAGATTGCTTACTCCCGGTAAGAAGTGTTATACATTTACGGCTAGATTGCTTACTTCCGGTAAGAAGTATTATACATTTTAATTACGAAAAAATATTCTGAAAGTTATATGTATCTCTGCTCTTTGTTTTCTTAAAGACTTTGTTTTAGACATGTCTTAGAGGGACTTATATATATATATATATTTGTTTTCTTTAATCCGAAGTGGAAGAGTAGGAAGGAAAATTCCAAGAACCTGATCCTAATCAATATTAAAAAATTTTAACATTAAAAAGTGATGCAGGCAGAGAGCTCAATGTATTAAGAATACAGAGCCAATATAAATTAGAGAAAATTTTAAAAACTCAAAGGTGTCGGATGTACATTTCGACATAGGATCTCTAATAGAGATTCTACGTCACGTCAGCGACATTGTTTTTTTCGAAATGGCGAAGGCCCTGAGTTAGAGTGTGGAGGGGTTTTAGGTTAATAACGGTCACAAAGTAGAGCAGGACAGAGCTGGTAGTCGCGGGGATACAGGGTGTTGAAACGGTATATTTAAGAAGGGGAGGAATAGGAGTTCATATTTTATAAAGATAGACAAGTAAATGAGTTAAATTACTTTTTTAAGGTTAAGAGGTGTATTTAGGCGAGAAGGAATGGGTTCAATATAAGATTTTTAAAATTTTTATTTAAGTTTATTTGATTAAATCTTTTAGGTAGAAGCGAGTTAAATGCCAATTACAAGAAGTTATCAGTTTAAAAATTATTAGAGAAAAAAATTATTAGAGAAAAAAATATTAGAGAAAAAATATTAGAGAAAAAAAAATATATATATACATCTATTGGTTAACACATAGATGTATATATATATAAATATATATTTGTTAACCAAAAACCCCTCCACACTCTACCCCAGGGCCTTCGCCATTTGAAAAAAACTATGTCGCTGACGTGACGTAGAACCTCTATTAGAGATCCTATGTCGAATGTACATCCGACACCTTTGAATTTTGAAAATTTTCTCTAAGTGATATATATATATATATATATATATATATATATATTTCATTTGTAAACGAGTTTTTACGCAACTTACCATGAGTGGTGTCTCCAGGCGATTTTTAATAAAATTATTTTAAAGTTATCAAAAATCGCCTGAAGACACCACTAATGGCAGAAACCTAGGTCGAGTAATAACTCGTTTATAAATGAAAAATATTCAAAAGTTCTACAATATCATTGCATTGAACACATTTTAATACAAATGTGCACTGGTCTAACCCTTTTGCGACCAAAAACTAAGTATTAAACAATCACTATATATATATATATATCATACAAGTAGTACAAACTAATGGGTTGACATTCCACTGTTTGTAATGATTTATTTTATTAAGAGTGCTCGATACTTAGTAGAGCATTATATTTGGTAATATTTTGATTATAGATTTATAATAAAAACGTAGTTTATTGCAGCACAAGAGCTGTTGTGTTTCGGTAACATCTTATTAGCACTTCGTCAGGCAGTGAAGTATTTATTTTACTGTTAGGAATTATTATATACAGATGATTAGAAAAACAACACAATTTTTTTTAACAAATCTAAACAATTATGGTAGGTGATTGGAGGCTTATCCAAGCAAACCAATAGGAAATAAGGTCATGATTCGAGATATTTGATTGTATGAGTAAAGGGAGACTTAAAATGACAAAAGATCCAGACATTTTTCATGCCACGTTGCAATATTGTAAATTTGAAAAATTATTGCGAAATGGTTACTGGATTTTCTTTAAATTATTATTCAACTGAAAGTAGTGGACAAGAGATGAAGCCAGAAATGTTTCTTGTTGTTTTTAAAAAAAATACACTACACGACAAACATATGTAGACAACTCAGTGCAGCAAAATTAAATAAATTAATAGGTGGTTGAATCGATCGATATATGCTAGGGAATAGAATGTAGAAGTCTAGTGATATTAATTTTTTAAAAATTAACTATATTTTAGGCATACAAAATTAAATATATTTTAGAAATTAACTATATATTAACTATATCTTATAAAATTACACAGACATGGTCCTGGAACTCAGACTCTTTGGACGTTGGCACGAAAGACAAAAAAGCAATAGTTGTTTCCAGTTAAAGCGAAACCGTAGACTGAAAGAAAAATGAATGGATGTAAGTCAAATTTTGATTTCCTGGTATCGATATCAAATAAGTTTTTTTCGTCGTAAATTGAATTTTGAAGGCTAAATAAGTCCTGTGAGTAAATGATATCATGGCTGAGACTAAGAACTACAATTATACCTACTTAGAGCCAAACCCGAAGCAAAAACTAAAATAAAAGGGCTGAAAAAATACAGACATACAGGCAGATAAACAGACACATACACAAACATCATGCCTTTTATATATATATATATATATATATATATATATATATATATATATATGCAACCTTGAAACTGCAACCTTGAAACTTCTGAATATCGTTTCTTATGTCTTTGTCTATGAGTGTATCAAATTTGATTAAAATCGGACCACTCCTTCTATAAACCGATTTTTTCGATAATCGATTTTCGATATTTATCAGGGGTACCTCGACACAAAACCTAGCTAAGGACACTCGCAGAGGCTTATAGTAGAACTGTAATTTTTTTTTTAAATCGGTTCAGCCGTCTCGGAGTCTATAGGTAACGGACACACACACACACACACACACACAAAGTTCCATTTATAAATAAGTTTAGATTTTTTCTGTTTTGGGAGACATCTATCGGTAAAGTTTGATAAAACCCTTTTGTTGCGCCTGGTTCAAACTCCTCTCCAGTCTTTTGAACAAGAGTAAAGGTTTATTTCTTGTTCCCTGTTTAGGATTACGTTTTCGATTCCTTCTAAAATATTTTCATTCTATTCCAATTCCAGTGGCCCACTTGCGACTGGGTGGAATTATCGTTTGCTTAGATTAAAGTGATTTAAAAAAATAAAGTTCTGTATTTTCGCGTTTTGTTCGCCTCAGGTTCGTAGCTTGCATCTTGGACGGCATCTTTTTTAAGACGGGCTTCTCTTTCTCATTCCGAAAGTTTGTGGACACCTAAGAAACATAAATGATGATAAATGCTATTTCTATCGTCATTTGGTTACAATGATTAAAACAAGTCAATGAACAACAGGGTTCACCGCTGGATAAATGCTTCAATGGAGTTTCTAAAATTTCTTCTCATTATCTACAAATTTCAATAATAAACACGAATAGATTATCACCACAAAATAATCTTTGAACTTTTCTCTTCTAACTTAATAAGAATAAAAATGACAGATCCGGAACATCTTTCAGCTTGACAATTACACTACAGTCTCCATGTTTTCCACTCTTAACTTAATAATGATTTAGGAAAAGACAAAGTTAATACTAACCTTACACAAAAGTTTTGCAAGCTTCTTTATTCTTATATATATTCAGCAATGAATTGAGTTCTCACGGTGACTGGCGTGTGTATACACCGCATGTATATAACACGCTAAAATTTCCTCCTCTCTCTCATTCAATGCTTAGGGAGTAGAGACTCCAAATGACATGAAATCAGTTGAGATTCGAACCCGGCTGAGAGCAAGTGAATGTGTCTAGCCACGCTGTGAAGCATTCTTGAATGTGGATAACTAATATATACTTTTGGGCACCATCTTTCTTTTAAACATACTATGTTTCGACAATTAAAATTTCTTATTTAATTTTTTCTACATTTTTTTCATTGCTAAAAATTTATTGTGGGTTGATGCTGTTTTTTTATTTTTCCATATTTTGAGTGTAACTTAGGTTTTGTTTTCAGTTTCATTATGCTGTTCATGTATTTACTATTTATAAAGGATGATTAGTGTGCGTCGTTTCACTGTTTACTTCAATTATTACTATGTATATTTTTCTTTGTTATCTGCTAATCTTACAGTAGCTTGGTATATTATATTGATTTTCAGGCAAATGCCATTTAAGGGGCATTCGTTATTTACTCTGCAGTTACAGATGGGTTCGGTTTTCGCGGATGGATTGCTATATATATTAGTCATCCACATACAAGCCCGTTTCGCTGTATCACAGCTCATCAGTGTGGCTAGACATATCCACTTGCTTCTGGCCGGGATCGAAATCTCGATCGATTTGGTATCAGTCGGAGTCTCTACTCCCTAAGCCATCGGCGCATGGGGTCAGAGAAGGGAAATTTTAACGTCTTGTATGTAAGCAGTGTATACAGACGCCAGTTACCGAGAGAACTCAATTCATTTCTGAAGAGTCACGCATATATATATATATATATACGAAGAGAATTGGCGAAGTATTGTCAGGAGGGTCAACTCACCCAATCGCGTCCACCACCTACTCTCAGAGTCCTGCTCATCACGATTCGGCTTGTCATTTACAGCCCTCACCGGCAACGCTATAAGGGAGAAAAGAAATAAAGAGAGAGGAAAACGATCCCGATGGTCAAATGCGAGCAGTAGCTTACAACGATATATATATATATATATATATATATATATATATATATATATATATATATCGTTGAAAGTATAGCAAACCCTTAAAGTTGGAGAAGGTAATCCAAAAGATTTTATCGAATTAATCGACAACGGTCTCAATGAGAAAATGTAATATTATTCATTGTCGAGATAAATTTTGATTTATAACCATTTAACTATGTGCTGAGTTCCATCTCAATATATATACATATATATAAACGTTATAATTTCTTCTAATTTTGAAAATTGTGCGTTCAAAAAATTCCCGTTAGTGAGCGTTTTTAAAAAGCGGTAAAATCAGTTATTGCATATTGTCTGATGACACCAGATGGTAGAAACCTCGGTTGCGTAATAACTCGTTTACAAAGAAAGAATATATATATATATATGAATAAACCAGCCTCTTAAAAATAAATTGACTAAAAATGGTGAGTAAATGACAGGCAATAATATAGGTACCTCCACTCATTTTCGATATCTAAATTTTAAATTGAATTTTTAAAAATAAAATTTTTCCTGAAACTTTTATTCTAACTTTAACTGAAATCTAATTGATTAAGTTTACTATTTCCAACAGAAATTATATTGATTGGATTCTAAAAATTTTCAATCTTTTTTTTAATCTTTCAATTTTTCAGCCACTTTTAAACGATCGACACAATTGTAAATAAAAGTTAATTCACTGTTTTAAAAACTTGAAAAAATAAAATATGCATCTGTGACACATGATTTTGGGAAAGTTATCAAATTTAATGTTAAATTCATTTGATTTACACAAGTATTACTTATTTATAGCATGAAATTTAGAATAAAACTATTTCTAAATCACAGAGTTCAAATTTCTGATCTTTCCACCGTATGTGTTGACAGATTTGAGATTCAAAATAAGATAAGATAAAGTGTATGGCGATCACAAGCGCCATAACTGTACAAAGTTTTTCTGTAAGGGGAAGAAACTCTGAAACACATAATCTTTTAAATTACCATACAAAAAAAATTTCAAACACACAAAAAAATTTAATTATTTTAAAAATAGGAAGGCACGACTATTGGCAAATATGATCTTCGCGTAATAAATTTTTAAACTAAGCCCAACACAGCTTTTGAAGTATTTTTAAAATATTTTTGAATCTTTATAAATTTTTATAATTTAAAAAATGAAAACAATTTTTCTAAAATTTCATTATTAATCGAAAATTTCTTTCTAACATTATTGAATTTGATAAACCTCTAATTGCTTGAATAAATAATGTAAATTAAAGGCATTATGCCATTAATTCACATTATTTATTCAAGCAATTAGAGGTTTATCAAATTCAATAATGTCATAGTTATATTGCATTTTTTATTTTATTATTAGGAGCAGATTTTCAGAAATGAATGCAAAATTCTTTAATTATTAAGTTTTAACGCAATATTAAATGTAAAAATAAAAAATATGCTTTTAGTTTTTAAGTTTTAACCCAGTATTAAATGAAAAGATAAAAATATAGTATTAATTATTAAGTTTTAACGTAGTAAGAAATGAAAAAATATTTAAAAATTGTAATAGATGATTTACATTTTTTAATGATTCCGGTGATTAATTCATAAAACCAATTATCACAACAAAATTCAATTTCTTAAAATTTCATAAATATACTTGGATCGAGGTAACAGATGTAAAAAAAATGTTACTGAGATTTTTTAAAAGTAATAATTTCAAAACTAATTTCATTCATTTGTAAATAAATCTTGAAAGTTTCATTAAAATCCGACAATTATTTGATTATTGCAAGAATTTCCAAATTAATGTTTGTTAGCCGACCAAAGTGAGTTATGTAATATTGTTTCCCATTGTAACCTCTCGTAACTCAAATCTAAATAAGACTTTTTACCAAAATTTCGAACGTGTTAGAAGCGATTAGAAAATTTAAAAAAAATAATTAATAAATACTTTTATCTTTTCTCTTATTAATAATATAATTTTTTTTATGGAAAAAGTTCGTTTTTATTCATTTTGGGACCTTTTTTTATTCATATTATGCTGTTTTTTCAGCGATTTAGTAGAGGTAACTACAGTAATGCAGTTAAACTAAGCAAACTTTTTTTTATTTTTGAAATATTTCACGGACTTATTAATAAATGTAAATCTAGATTTTGTTCTAAGTCACCATTTCTACTTGTCCCTTCCGGCAAAGAATGAGATGATTTCATTTGTCTAGAGTCATTATGCAAATTGCTGAAGGGAAGTCAAACGCAAAGCATCTTTCGTTTAGATTAAACAAGTCTTCTGCGATAAATCTAGCAGCTTTCGTTAAAATTATGCCCGCGAGACCGCTCATATCGAAATGGAACGCCTCGATTTAAGTAAGTTAAAAAATACTTCATTTAGGTTTATAGGTTTTTCATGTGACCTTGTCAATAAAATGAACTCACAAATGATTCATTCATTACTAATACACTTTGGATCAAAACTGTCATTTATTGTAAAAAAGATTTTTCAGATTTCCCAGAGGAAATAAAAATCTCTACGCTTTTATCAAGTAAACTGGTTTAACGCCAAGTAAATATGCAATAAACGCGCTTCTAGAGCCATTTAACAGTGGAACTAAATTAATATATTGAAGCACACCATAAAACCCGGTATTAAAGGTAAAAATAAAAAATATGGTATTAATTATTAAGTTTTAACCCAGTATTAAATGAAAATATAAAAAATATGGCTTTAATTATTAGGTTCTAACGCAGTATTAAATGTAAAAATAAAAATATGGTTTTAATTTTTAAGTTTTAACCCAGTATTAAAGGAAAAGATAAAAATATAGTATTAATTATTAAGTTTTAACGCAGTATGAAATGAAAAAATATTTAAAAATTGGAATTAATTACTACGTTTTAACCCAGTATTAAATGTAGAAATAAAAAATATGGTACTAATTATTAGTTTTTAACCTAGTATTAAATGAAAATATAAAAAATATGGTATTAATATTTAAGTTTTAACCCAGTATTAAATGTAAAAATAAATAAAAAAACATGGTATTAATTATTAAGTGTCAAGGCAGTATTAAATAAAAACATGTTTCAAAAATTGGAAGAAATTATTAAGTTGTAACCCAGTATTAAATGTAGAAATAAAAATATGGTATTAATTATTATAGTTTTAACCCAGTATTAAATGTAAAAATAACAAAGATATAGTATTGATTATTAGGTTTTAATCAGGTATTAGACGAAAAAAATATTGTATTAATTATTAAGTATTAACGTAGCATTACATATTAGCAAAAATATATAGTAATTATTACTAAGATCTAACCTGGTATTGTAAAAGTAAAAACAATATTGTATTAATTATTAGGTATTAACGTAGCATTACATATTAGCAAAAATATATAGTAATTATTACTAAGATTTAACCTGGTATTGTAAAAGTAAAAATAATATTGTATTAATTATTAAGTTTTAAGCTGGTATTAACTGTAAATACAAAAATAATATTGTATTAATTATTAAATTTTAACCCGGTATTAAATGTAAATTAAAAAAGCTATTAATTTTTAAATTTTTAACCTGGTATTAAATGTACAAATATAAAAAAATATGTTATTAATTATAAATTGCTTAGTCCGGTATTAACTGTAAAAATAAAATTAATAGAGTATCAATTATTAAATTTTAACCAGTTATTAAATGTAAAAATAAAAATAATATGGTATTAATTAGTAATTATTAACATGGTATTAAATGGAAAAGTTGAAATAATATGGTATTAATTATTTAGATTTAACCTGTTAAGAACTGTAAAAAATGGTATTTATTAAGTTTTAACGCAGTATTAAATGTAAAAAAAAAGGTATTAATTAATAACTCTTAAACCGGTACTAAATGTAAAAATAAAAAAAACATAACTATTATTTTTGTAGTTTTAATTAAATTTAAAAAATTAAAAATATGATATTAATTATTAAATTTTAACATGGTATTAATTGTAAAGCTAAAAATAATATGGTAATAACTGTTGAGTTTTAATCCGGTATTAAATGTAAAAATAAAAAAAAATTGGTTTTAATTATTAAGTTTTCTCCTGGTATTAAATGTAAAAATAAAAATTTATGGTATTAATTATTAAGTTTTAACCCAGTAATAAATGTAAAAATAAAAAAAATATGGTAATTATTATTTATTTTAACCATTAAATGTAAACAAAATCTGGTATTAATTAATAAATTTTAAACCAGCATAAAATGTAAATTTAATATTAATAAATTTAAAATATTAATTATTACGTTTTAACCTGATATTAAATGTAAAAATCAAAAATGTGGTATTTATTATTAAGCTTTAATCTTGTATTTAATGTTATAATAAAAATAATATGGTATTAATTCTTAAGATTTAACACGGTCTAAAATATAAAAATAAAAAATATTGCACAAATTATTTATATTAAACCGGAATCTAATATACAAAAAATATGGTATTATTAAGTTTCATATTTGTTATGTCATCAACATCATCAGCAGCAGCATCATAGGTCGCTGTTTTCCTTCCATATATCGAGGTTGAAAGCCAGAGATGTCTTTTTGGCATCGTGTCTTAAACAAGTAGGGTTGTTAGATTCCATCTCTTTCCAGGTAAAACTGCAGCCAATATATTTCACCTTCAAGGCTTGCTTTGTTCTGAGGAAATAGAATTCAAATTTCTCAATAGTTCATCCATCAAATGTTTGATGTCTTCAAATATCTTAGATCGTATCTAGTAGCTTCGGGAAAAGACTTTCGCATACGAAAAGCACTTGTTCAGAATGATTGCATCAAACTTGATACGTTCTGGAGCCTTAACCTTTCAGTCAGTTAATTGCCATACGTGATATACGCTTTGGGCGATCATGTCTCGCATGAGACATGACTGACTGGACAGAAGATTATCCAGCAGTAGGTTGCCATTACTTTCTGCGGTAGACTGGTTGCCAGCTAAGGCTATAGAACACAATCTGTCCCATTATTTAACCCATAACTGGACGGAAGAGATGGATTAATACCTTTCCGAAGGGTAGTTGGGCGTAAGAAATTCAATTGGAATTAGAACTCGGATAAAACTTTACAAATATTGATTGAGCCGGTCTTTCTCTGTGATTCACAGACTTGAACATTGCTTTCTCATTTGGAAAAACCACTTCATGGAACTTATGACCAACACGCTGAAAAAGATCCGAAACAGCAGCTGAAGATCCCCTCCAACATTGACCTTCATCGACGGAGAGATCATGCTATTATATCTTAAGCTTAGGGGGAAACAGCTGCAGTCGAACTTAGAATGAGATGATTTTGAAAGTGTTGTACGAGGTTCATTCAATAAATAAGGTGAATTTTTCTGTATAAGAACTTCTACGAGGGTCATTCAATAAAGAAAGTGATTTTTTTCGGTATAAGGACTTCTACGAGGGCCATTCAATAAATTAGGTGAATTTTTGGTATATGGACTTCTACGAGGGTCATTCAATAAATAAGGTGAATTTTTGGTATATGGACTTCTACGACGGTCATTCAATAAATAAGGTGATTTTTTCGGTATAAGAACTTCTACGAGGGCCATTCAACAAATTAGGTAAATTTTTTGGTATAACGACTTCTACGAGGGTCATTCAATAAATAAGGTGAATGTTTCGATAAAAGGACTACTACGAGAGTCATTCAATAAATAAAGTGAATTTTTCGGTATAAGAACTTCTACGAGGGTCATTCAACAAATTAGGTAAATTTTTTGGTATAAGCACTTCTACGAGGGTCATTCAATAAATAAGGTGAATATTTCGGTATAAGGAGTTCTCCCAGGGTTATTAAATAAATAAGGTGAATGTTTCGATATAAGGAGTTCTACGATGGTCATTAAATAAATAAGGTGAATTTTTTGGTACAAGAACTTCTACGAGGGTCATTCAATAAATAAGGTGAATTTTTTCGGAATAACGACTTCTACGAGGGTCATTCAAGAAATGAGGTGAATTTTTCAGAATAACGACTTCTACGAGGGTCATTCAAGAAATGAGGTGAATTTTTCGGAATAACGACTTCTACGTGGGTCATTCAAGAAATGAGGTGAATTTTTCGGTATAAGGATTTCTAATACTAATAAAAGCTTAATTTTTTTAATTTTTTCCTTTACTTCTTTTTCAAAGGCATTTAATTTTTTTGCAGTTTGAAAAAAAATCTTTGAGAGTTTTGGAAATTAACAAAGATGGCCGACGAAGAAGCGTGCTCTAGGATTGAACAAATGTCAGTTATCATTTGGTTGCTGAAGGTTACAAACCAGTTGAAATTCATAGGAGAATGTCAACTGTGTATGGTGTCACATGTTTCTGCCAAAAAATGTCTACAATGGGCTAAATTGTTAAAAAAAAGACAGAGGATGAAGACAGGTCTGGGAGGCCTACAGAAGTGAGGTCTCCTGAAGTGATCGAATCAGTCAATGATCTCATTCAGTCTGACTGAATGGTTACAATGGATGACATAGCAAGAATTTTGAGCCTATCTGTTAAGACAGCACACAAAATTGTCCATGATGACCTTGCCTACTCAAAGGTCAGCTGCCGGTGGGTGCCAAAGGTACATACTATCAACGTGCTGGGCTGGAAACTGCTCCCTCACCCCCTTACAGACCTGTGAGCGATTAGCTGAGACATCAGTCTAAAGAGTTTTGCGCTAAGGGAATACGGAAGCATGTGACACTGCAGGGAGACTACGTAGAAAAAATTAAAAAGAGAAGTGAGCTTCTATCTGTATTAGAAGTTCGAAAAATTCACCTTATTTATTGAGTGATCATCGTATCAATGAAACTGATGAATCGACATAAAACCGCCTGACACTCATACCTGAATAAAGCGATGCTTGACCGTGTTGATTGAGATTCGGTTTTCGAAGGATTCTAACTAATAAAGTTGATGGCTGATTTGTTTGTTTAACGGCTCATCAACTCCTTATGGGTCATTTAATGCTAAAATTAAATTTTCTTAGAAACTTTGGTAATTTCTTTTTCTTTTACTATTAAAATCTATTGATGGAGATTTTAACTATAAAAATGTATTTTTACACCTTCATGGTGTTTTGACCAAATTTCGGGGTTCCCTGTTTGCCCATAAATGGAACCTCTTAATAGTTGCTACCACCCCAGGCCCGAGTGGATATGGGAACAACAACAAATTTGCTGCCGGATATAGTTTGTCGTTATACATGGGAAGGACTCGCCTTAGTCATAGACACGTGCTTTTCTCAAGTATAATGTAATGAATGATTTCCCAAAATTTGAGATGTGTATCGCTTGAGAGGTCACCAAAAATTAATGAAAATCACGAGGGCATTTGAGGATTTATTTTTAATTTCATATTCTAGCAGCGGGAATATCTTCTTCTTCTTCTTCCATGTGCCGTATCCCTTCAGGATCATGGCCTTCACCATCTTCCTATTCTTTGTAGCTCTTAAAACTTTCTCTTGTTACCACTCACAAACGCTACTCTGCCATCCACTTGTTTAAACCTATCAACTATGTCACACGTTGCTTTCCCCTATCTGTCTTTCCCTCTATCCGTCATGTGAGTATCACATTCTCCAAGCCTTCCTTCTTCATTACGTGTCCAAAAAATAGCAGCTGTCTATTCCTGATGTTAAGCATAAGTTTCTTTTTCGTTTCCATCCTCTTCAAAACCTCGTCGTTGCTCACATATTCGGTCGATGCAATCCTCAGCCACCTCTGTAAAACTATATTGCGTTTGCTTCGAGTTTTAACTTCATCTTTGATGAGATTGTTCAGCATTTGCTGCCATGTTGAATAACGTAAACGAGATTTTCTTTTCTCACAATACTCTGCTTAGCTTTTCAAATGCGTCCTTGACAATGCCGAAATGCCTTCGGATCTCAGTGTCGCAATCACAAGTACTTAAATTTCTGTACCTGTTTCATGAACAGGCTTTCCTCCCTGAGAGTAAAACACTACGCCTCCTTGGCCTTACACTCTCAGCGGACTTCAAATGGAATGACTATATCGAATCTATTGCTAAGTCCGCTGCTATGAAGGTCGGTTCTCTGTGCAGGGCCCGGAAATTTTTCCCGGCTGAATCTATCCTGCACATATATAAATCTACCATCCGCCCGTGTATTGAATACTGCTGCCACATCTGATCGGGTGCCCCTGCTACTCTCCTCAGGCTTCTTGACAAAATACAACGGAGAATCTGTAACGTGTTCGATCCTGACTTGGCGAACCGGCTGCAACCACTCTCTCACCGGCGTGACGTGGCTTCCCTGTGCCTCTTCTATAAGTATTTTCACGGCTTCTGCTCCGATGAACTTAGGTCATTGGTGCCGACTAGGTACGAATTTACACGAGATACTAGATTAGCAACTAGGTCCCACCCTTTTACAGTGAAACAGATAAGATGTAACCATAATTTCTACTCCAACAGCTTCTTTTCTCGCGCTTCCCGCCTGTGGAATTCCCTTCCACATGCCTGCTTCCCCGACGGCTACAATCTCCAGGAGTTTAAATGTAAGGTCAATAGACACCTCCTAACACACTAGTTTGCATCTATTCTCTCAAACACTCTCACCATCTACCCAACCCTCATTCTTTGTACCCTTACTCGTCTATCACCCTCCTTCTGACATTTCCTATATCTAACCATCCTTTTCCCATCACTTCCCCGACCCTATGTAACACCCTGCGCAATAGTGGCAGTGGAATGCCTTGCTAGGGGTGAAAGGATTAAAAAAAAATCTGGTGGATGATTTCTTCTCATTCATAATTAATAGATTAATAGAAGTGGGGATTTTCGGTCAAGAATTTAAATAAATTAAGATCAGTAGAATTACTTAGTTTTAAAAGATAAAATTCAAAATCATGGATATTACTATAAAATTGTCACCACAAAGACTTGATAAAGACTTGAGAATCAAGAACCTGTACGGGTAGCCAACTTCCTGAACACGTACAGGAAATGAGTTCAGCAGATACGCAAAAATAGAAAAGGGTTTAAGACAAGGATGTGTCTTCTCACCGGATCTATTCAACCTATACAGCGAGGCAATTCTGAGAAAACTAGAAGACAGAGAATCCGACAAAGAAAGACTTTTGAAAAACTTTAGATAGTTTTCTAAGCGTCTCTTATATGTAGCACAAGACAATGTGTGGGGTACTTATTAATCAGTTGTAACTGATATATCAAGACAAGCTTGTTAACCATTATACCACATTGAAGTGCCCACGTTCTGAAACAGACTCCCGAGGGGATACTTCTCGAACCCTACTATTTTAACCTATTCGAGTCTATTGTCAACCGTTACCTATTTTACATATTCTTATCATATGCATTTATTTCCCCACCATCTCGTCCTTCCATACACCAAACTCCGCGAACCACACCTTGAGTGGTTTTGTGGCCTTATATTAGGTGAATATTAAAAAAAAATAGCAAGGCAGAAGATTCAGGAAATAGTCTTGTCTATTCCATTCCACTCGCTCATATTCACCTGACCTTGCACCAATCGATTATTATCTTTTTCGTTGCAAAACGTTTTGATGGGGAAAATATTCTCTAATGCAAATTAGATTCAAGATTTCATTAGTGTCTCTTTCAAACGAAACCATTTCCCTCAAAATAAACCCCAGTGCCAACAGATTGTTGTAATAGTACTTTGCTTTGATTTTAAGAATAAATTCAATAAACAAAAACGAAAATTATGTATGTCACCAACTAGTAATTTTGGTCGATATACTACTCTATGGATTCCTTGCGTAAAGTATCATTCGATAACAAGATCCCTAATGGGGGTATTTACTCATTTTTCCCTGGCATAAGACCAACATAAGATCATTAAAACCTGAAATTATCACAGAACCGAACTGTTCTTTAGAAGTCACAAGTAAGAAAAATGCATTAAGTCCACTATTCTAACTAATTGGACAGTGAAAGGAGGGTGTAGGTATTTAGGAAAACAGAAAACGAACGCGTATAATCTCAATTCTACCAAGATGGCAGAATTGAGTGAAAAGGTGTCAAAATAAATCCTAAAACTTTGCATACTTGAGAAACTTACAAGTAAACAGGCCACGTGACCCTAAGGCGAGTTATTTGGAGATCAAAAAGTCTCGCCGACAGCTGTAACTACATGGAAGCTTCTCGAGCGTCCAACCATTTCCTTTTCATCCGTTTTACAAACAGCGTGAAAATAGACTGTACGAAAATTTCTATTACACAGGAATTTGTTGATAAGTTTTTCTATGATCCCGTTAAACACGGAAATGATGAAAAATTTACAACGATAAAATTCAAGATATATACATTTTCTGTGTGTAATTCAAAAATGAAGAAGGACTTATATCTGTGCTTTATTGATTATGTGAAGGCAATCCACAATCCACAAATAATTGATGGAGATGCTCAGCATAAGTGTGGGAAAGACATTAGAGTAATTAGGAATCTCTACTGGCAGCAAACTGACTGCATAAGGACAGCTAACAAATTCAGGAGATATACAAAGATAGAAAGGGGCGTAAGACAAGGATGTGTCTTTTCACCGGATCTATTTAACTTGTACAGAACATTTTTAGGACCCCAGATTTTATGCAAGGATTTGTCATCAGAGGCCACAATCTGAACAACATGAGATACGCAGATGATACAGTGCTGATTGCAGACACGTCAAGGAAACTGCAGAACCTCCTGAAGAGAGTGACATGAAGGGACTGCAAGAAAACCGAATGCATGGTCATCAGCAAAAAGATCAACCCAAAATGCCAAATACAGGTGGGGGATGTTAAAATCAAGCAAAGTACGAAAATTTAAATATCTGGGAAGTGTTCTAAGCGAAGACGGAAAGTGCGACACAGAGATCCAAAGGCGAATTTGCATGGCGAAGGACGCGTTCCAGAAGCTTAGTAAAGTATTAAGACACAGGAAACTTTCACTACAAACAAAGAAGAGTACTGGATTGCTATATGATGCCAGTTCTTCCATATGGCAGTGAATATTGGACAATATCAACAAAGATGAAGGGAAAACTTGAAGCAGCTGGACCAAACATGTGAGCAACGACGAGGTTTTGGAGAGGGTGGAATCGAAAAGGAAACTTATAATTAACACCAGGAAAAGACAGCTGCAATTTCTGGAAATTGTAATGAGGAAGGAGTGCTTGGAGAATCTGATACTCATAAAACAGATAGGAGGAAAGGGGAAGGGAAAATTAACGTATGACACACTTGATACGTTTGAGCAAATGTATGGGTTTGTGAGATGCAATAATAGAAAGGGTGTTATGAGCTACAAAGGATAGGGAGATGTGGAGGGCCATGATCGCCTACGTCCTGAAGGGACACGGCCCATAGAAGAAGCTACAGGACTACCTGCACTCATAGAGCTGCTATATGTGCTTTATGAATCTCGTGCTGAAAGAGATGCCGTCATTATTTCCATCGTTTTCGCCTGCTGCGTTCTCTATTAATTTGATGCTGATTAACCAACCTTATGCTCCATCTGTTGTCGTCTCTTTTTTCTACTTGCCCCGTTACTTTTACATCTTTTATATTTTTCTATTTTCTCATCCATGCGGACCTCTTTCTATTGCTTGGAGTTTTACTCTTGATTTTCTTGTCTCTGTGTTTGTTTTATTCATTTTGTTAATGTCTATTTAGCACACATGTGTAAATGCCTCACATTTCTATCAACGAAAGTAACATATATAATTTCATTATAATGAAGGTACGTGTAGAAACATGCACACTTTTCGGAAAACTGACAAATGGTGCAACCTGTGCTACAAAATCTCCGAAAGTTTTACTATCGCAAAGTTTAACCTCTCCTGTATAATGAACAAAACCTAAGAGTACAGAAAATTGCTCATGATAAACTCCAGAAAAAGGATGTTTGAATTCTAAGATATCCTTAGCATAGATTGCCGTTAACCAGTCTACCTAGCCGTGTGAAAAAAAAAAGTCCACGGCTATCACACACGAACACACAGAAAAAAACTAATGTTAATGTCCAACATACACCTAGACAGACAAGCATTTCTTCACATATACATTATTAGACACTTTTCCGTTCAAAATATTTCCCACACATATTTTTTTAAAATTATCAATTGTTTCAATACACGTGACACCTATCTGACCAATAATAATTAACTCAGAATCCTAACTTGGGTTTTTTGTTTTTGTTTTCGTTTTTTTTTTTTTCATTTCTCTCTTGATCTCTGCCAGATTTTGATCCATATATTTAAATCACACGCACACACACACATACACACAGACTCATTTACACACATACACACACGCACACACGCACAAGCATATACACACATTTACACAACACACGCGCACACACACACATTTACACACACACACACACACACGCACACACACACACTCATTTACACACGCACACACATATTCACACACACACACACACACACACACACACACACACACACACATTATAATTGCCTATTTGTTTGTCAAATTCCGATCAGGTATGAATCCCATTCTTCTCAATACTGAATAGTTATCTTTAACTCCTCTTCTATTCCTCTTGCCGTGTCTCTTCGGAACGTAAGCGATCATGTCCCTCCACATCTGCCTCTCCCTTGTCGCTCTTAAAACCCCTTCTCCTGTTATCCCACTCAATCTTCACTCCACAATCCATCTGCTCAAGCCCATCAAGTATGTGATGCGTTGTTTTCCCCTGTCTCTCTTCCCTTTCATCCGCCCCGTAAGCATCAGATTTTCCAAGCCCTCCTTCCTCATAACATTACCCCAAAACTTCATCTCCCTTTTCCTGAAGTTAAGTATCAGCTTCCTTCTCGTGTCCATCTTCTCCAAAACTTCATCGTTGCTTACATGTACCATCCATGGTATCCTCAGCAGATTTCTGTAGAACCACATTTCAGTTGCTTCAAGTCGTTCCTTCATCTTTGATGAGATTGTCCAGAATTCGTTGTCATAGTGAAGAACAGATAACAATCAAGTACTCTCTTTTTTTTCCAGCGAATATTTCCTCTCTCATAATATTTCCTCTCTCATAATATTTCCTCTCTCATTGTGGCGGACTTTACAGATATCATCGAAATTCACCACAAACATTTTTATTCTGAATTCGACATGCAAAGAATGCAAAAAACAAAAAATGACAACAATACGACATTTGAAACAAATAAAATATATATTAATAGCATAGAATTTAAAGTTGATAAGAAAGGCATGTAATACATATAGCAAGGAGCAGAAAAGTAAGAGTTTCTTCCTATTGATTGTGTAACACACAGTTTGTAGCTGATAGTAATAAAGTTGATTATAAAGTTTGCTTGTTTGTAGTAATTTTCAAATGTTCGGTTGTCTTTTTTATTTATTTTTTCTATAATCATATCGCCTCATTCTGGAAATATTTTATTGTGGCTAAATTGAATTTATTTCCCTGCTTATTACACTGTAATTTGCTGAAGTTCTTTTTCCGGAACATTTGAAAACCAGTTTTTATTTATCATATAAATGTATTTTTAAATATCTTGTTCTTATTGCTTCGTTAAAACTTTTCGCAATTTCTGTCTTTGATTTCTTTTTGTTTTTAGTTTATTTCTTTTGCACGACACACGGCATTCTGTCTTATATCTCTATGTATAAAAAGCAATCTGTGAGTCTGTGTGAGATGGTTACCGATGCTATTTATATATATATATATATTTCTTTTGTTTCAGAATTACAGGGGAAAATACTCACAATTTTTTGTTGACCAAATAAATTTTTCAAACGTCGGAATAAAAATTAAATACAAAGGCTCATAAATATTTTAGTCGCGTTTGACACGTGTGATTTGATTTCTGTCACCTAATTTAGCAACCATCTTAGCTCTTGGATTTTTTACAGAGTAACTGTAAACAATTGACGCCATTGGCCAAAAAGCACGAAATTGCTGAACTTAAACTTAGAAAATATGTGCCGACCTGGTTTCCCTATAGGTATGTCTCCCTAGAAAGTTTGAATGGCGTAGCTTAAAAAATCTAGGGAACTGTCACACAGACTCACAGATTGCCTTTTATATATATAGATAAATACATCGTCCCAAGCAAGGCATTTTACTGCCACTGTTTTGCAAGGGGTTACATAGGAGGAAAGTTATGAGAAAGAGTGACAGGTTATAGGGTGTATTAGGAAGTGGGTAAGAGAAGGATGAGAATACTGATGAGAGTAGAGTGGATGAAGAAAGAAGCATGAGAGAGAGAGAGGATGCAGGTTAGTGAGATGGGAGATGACTATTGACTTTACATTTAAATTCTTGGAGATTGTAGTTATCGGGAAAGCAAGTAAATGGAAAGGAATTCCACTGACAGGAAGTGCGAGAAAAGAAGCTGGTGGAATAAAATTTGCGTTTACAATTTATTGGTTTCACAGTAAAAAAGGTGGGACCTAGTTGATAATCTTGTGACTCGAGTAAATTCATATATTGGGGTCAACAGTGAGCTAAGTTTCACGGAGCAGAAGCCGTGTAAGTATTTGATGTAATAGAAGTCAGGTTAAGGAATAATTAACCTGTCAAAGTTCTGAGAGTTCAGAATAGATATTTTTGTGAGTTGGGCATATGTTCATGCGAGCATATTTTATGTGTGAGCGGATTAGTTACATGAAGTACTGTTGAAACGAAATTCAACTAACCCAAATGTTCCAACTAATCCAACTGTTCTTACTAATCCAAATGTTGGAACTGAAATTCCAGCCGTTTATATATGTATCAAAATTCAAAACGACTTGGCGGGAAAATTCCAATTTACTTACCTTGTTGTTGATTGGTCCCTGTCAACCAATCAGCTGTTGTTTTACACAAGAGATTGTTCGTGAACATTATAACAAAATTGTCTCATACAAATTTATAATGGTATAGAATACAGTAAGTAGTAGTGTATACGTGGTCGCGTGTTGTAACAAAATTGTGTGTTGAATTACATATTAATAAATGTATGTTGGTATGCAAATGAAAGATATGCAGATCCAACAATTCCCTACTCAGTTTCTGGAGTGCATCCCATGCCAATTCGCCTTCAGATCTCCGTATCACTTTTTCCGTCTTCTGTTAGAACACATCCAAGGCATTTAAATTTCTGCACCTGTTTCTTTTAGTATTAACGAACGAAAAAAGATTCGCGTTAAGCATATAGCTACTTGATTTCTATTTTAACTGTATCGTTTTAGAAATTAGATTTCCCTGTGCCTCTTCTATAAGTACTTTCACGGCTTCTGCTCCGATGAACTTAGGTCATTGGTGCAGCCTAGGTACGAATTTACACAAGATACTAGATTAGCAACTAGGTCTCACCCTTTTACAGTGAAACAGATAAGATGTAACCGTAATTTCTACTCCAATAGCTTCTTTTCTCGCGCTTCCAGACTGTGGAATTCCCTTCCACATGCCTGCTTCCTCGACGGCTACAATCTCCAGGAGTTTAAATGTAAGGTCAATAGACACCTCCTAACACACTAGCTTGCATCTATTCTCTCAAACACTCTCACCATCTAACCAACCCTCATTCTTGCTACCCTTATTCGTCTATCACCCTCCTTCTGACATTTCCTATATCTAACCATCCTTTTCCCATCACTTCCCCGACCCTATGTAACACCCTGCGCAATAGTGGCAGTGGAATGCCTTGCTCGGGGTGAAAAAAAAATCTGGTGGATGATTAATACTTTCATGGCTTCTGCTCCGATGAACTAAATACGAATTTGAACGAGATACTAGATTAGCAACTAGATCCCACCCTTTTACAGTGAAACCGATAAAATGCAGCCGTAACTTCTACTCAGTTTCTTTCCTCGCACTTCCCGACTGTGGAATTCTCTTCCAAACGATTGCTTCCCCGACGGCTACAATCTCCAGGAGTTTAAATGTAAGGTCAATAGACACCTTCTAACACACTAACCCGCTCCCATTCTATCAAGCACTCTTCCCAACCCTCATCCTCGCTATCCTTATTCATCTGTCACCTTCCTCCTGACATTTCCTATGTCTAACAATTCCTTCTCTTTACCTTCCCCTATGTAGCCCCATGCGCAATAGTGGCAGTGGAATGCCTTGCTTGGGGTGAGACGATTAAAAAAAAAAAAATTCCAACTCAGTTTACATGTTTATGTACAAATTCATTTGCGGTTATGTAAATAAAACCCCCACGGTGAGATTTTATTATCCAGCAACAATCGTGACCCAAAATAATGGTTTCGTATTGCACACTGCCTCCGTCGTAAATATCTGCAGAGACAGTGTAGAGAGGCAATAAACTAAAATCACCTGGTCGTATACTTGCTCGCTGGCGATTCATAGATTATGTCGCTGGATTTGTATCTTCCCTTGAGAAAATAATCTCTTTTTGTCTCTTACGGATTGAACAGCATGAAATAGCCGAAAAAGTACATTTGAGTGTAAGAAATATTGAAGACCTACACGGACGTTCCAAATCATAAGCTGGTTGATTTTTTCTTGATTTTGATTAGTGATATGATTTTGATTAGTGATATATCAACGTCTATGAGTTATTTAATGACAAAATATACATATTTTGCACGCATTTGTATGCCTCCAAATACAGATAAGATCTATTGTTGGTAATTTTACCATCAATATGTGTTGTTAATTTTTATATGAAAATATATTATTGATATTGTTACTATAAAAATGCATTTTTATTATTAGCCTACTTCTGAAATGAGGTAGTATTTGTAGAAGTAGAGACATGGTTAATGTTTTTTTATTGAATTGGCCTTTTTATGCAACATAACCAAACTTCCTACAACTTACAAGTTTTATCAGAATTATCATAAGGTTAACAGAAAGTGTATGTGTGGAAAGATAAACGTATACCTTTTGTATGTTTAAATAGAAATTTATTAATGGAAAAGAATAACATGAATTGGTATAAATTAATATTCAATGAGAAACAGTATTAAGAAGATAAGCATATCAAGTGTTCTTAATAGTAACTTGCAATAATGAATTCATGTGTACGTCGTCAGGTACGTATGTACGTATGTATGTATGCATAAATGCATGTATGTATGAGCGTTATAGTAGAGAAGGATTATCGCTCAGGGTGAATGGTGAAAAGGAAAAGCTGAGAGGTGGCAGAGAAAGATACAGACAATAATAACTATCGCTTGACGTTTGTCAAAGGACGTGTTAATTATGTTCTCTCCTTTTATTTCGTTTTTGGGGCTCTGAACAGGTCATTTTGGAATTCACTCCCTGATGTGATTCTGGCTTTTCTATTTTGTTTTTAGATGTTCCCTAGTTTTCTATTGGCCGAAAAACATTTCGCATCAAGGTGTGAAATTTCACGAGTTTTGTGTGTGCTAAGCGAACTTTGCAATTCGAGTAAATTCGTTTATTTTCTAACAAAATCAATGAGTCACTACTTAGCATTTGAATTTTTAATCTAGAATTTGTTTTGTTCACTACATATTTACATTATTTGAATTGTTCGGACTATTGTCTTCAACTTCATTGTAAACATTACAATGAAAATAAGGACAACAGTACGAACAATTTAAATAATGTAAATATGTAGTGAACAAAACAAGTTCTAGATTAAAAAATTCAAATGCTACCAGAGCTCATATTGTAATGATTTTCTCTGGCACTCCGTATTACTGGTTCCCATATTGTGTTCATTTCTATGCTTGGTCGGCTTAGAAGATTTATGAAGCCTAACATATGTGCTGGTCCCTTAAGTTTACGTAGTTTCCAGTGGCGTTCTCTATCTATTATTTTAACTTCATCACATAGGGGGCGGTAATCCCCTCTCTCCCTTCATATGAAACGTCGTACAAATGGCAACAAAGATGAGGGCAATAGTCTGAATAATGGTAATACTGTAAAACTACCTCATCTCAGACATATAGACAAATATAATATATATATATGTGTGTGTGTGTGTGTGTGTGTGTGTGTGTGTGTGTGTGTGTGTGTGTGTGTGTGTGTGTGTGTGTGTGTGTGTGTATGTGTGTGTGTGTGTGTGTGTGTGAAATGTGAGTATATATATATATATATATATATATATATATATTATGTTTTAGAACATGTACATAATTTCTTCTATATATGTCCTCTTCTCTACAATCATATGGCTGTTTCAGTGTTTGAACTTCAAAACACATCATCGGGAGAAGTAAAGGTTTGGAATCATTCTCTGTTTATATTTGGTTTGTTGTTGTCGTCGTGGGGGCTGGTTGGGGTTATTGGTAATTAAGTGAATGTATTTCTCGTTTTGACCGTTATAGACTTTTGAGGAATCTGGTGCGTAAGTGTGAAATTGTCGATTCATTGTATTATCTGTTGGAATGTACGTTTTATCGGTCGGTCGAGTATATATTTTGGTTAGAGTTTCTAATATATATATATATATATATATATACGTATGCAATTTGTGATATATATTATATTATTTATATATTAAATATGCGTGGTACTTATTTGAAAGCGCTGAATATCAGTGATAGAGCTGACATATTTATATAGATAAGTGTGAGTTTGTGACCCTGGATTTCACGATCTTGCAATCGTCAAACAAACTAATTTTTTTTTAATTGGATATATGTAGGGCTGCGTATATTGGTGTCTTTTTTGTGTTTTTTGTGAAGAAATTTGCCATTTAAGTGCCTTATGCCGACTTTGAAGTTTCATGAAGTTACCACTGTGATGTCCTCACTCCCCAAGCCTTGTTTTTTTCATCTGCCCTGTTGACGCTATATCTCCATGAAATCATATGCGTGGATTGCATGGTTGTTTCCTTTTAATAACTGACCTGCTCAATTCTCATCCGTCGTGACAACAGCAAAATTCATTATTATATAAGGCGGGACTTGTTTAGTTTAGAAGTCTATCACAAAATATCTAATTTCTACAGATTTTGGCACGTTGGTCGCTCATTAAGTTTTCAACACTCGAGCGCTTAAAATATATTTTCGAATTTTATCGACTTGTTTGCATAATTTTTCACACTATTGAAATCCTGGGTATGACGGTAAACTGCATCCAGCAGCAAGGCCTCTGATTGGGAGGTTGCGGGGAGCATGGAACCGCCTCTTAATTGCTGTAGTTCCCAGATCCACCCTGACCCGGAGTGGTAGCACCTGTTAGGGTCCCAGCTATGGGTAAATAGTTAACCCCCAAACTTGAGTTAAAACACTGTGAAAGTATAAAAATACACTTATATATATATATATATATATATATATATATAAAGACTTTTATAGAGAAATATACATTTTTGAATGAAAAATATTACCAACAATACATTTTTTGAAGAAAAAAAAATATTGGATTCATACATTTTTGAAGGAAAAAATTATTACCAGTAATACATTTTTGAATACAAAACTAGAAGACATCTTCAATTTCTTAAAATAAAATAAAATAATAAAAACTTATTTCATCAAAATCTGACTTAATCAAGCTTTTTACTATAACCGAACATTAAAAAAATATCTTTAAACTCTATCTTTTTGGCATTTAATAACCCACAGAGGTGTTGATATGCAGTTAAACAAGACTTAAACTCAAACTCACACTATTGATATTTTTTCAGTCAGTCAAGTGCCAGAAATCTAGAAAGAGTCATGAGTGACTAGGTAGAAGATTTTCCTGTAGAAGGTTGCCGTTACTGTCTGCGGTAGACTGGTTGTCAACCAAGGCTGTAGAACCCAATCTGTACTGCTATTTAACTCATAGCTGGAGGGAAAAACGACGGATTCATACTTTTCCCAAGGATATCTTCGCGTATGTGAATGCAACGAATTCAACTGGCGTTCGAACTCCGTGCTCCGATTTCTCGTTCCGAGGCGATATCCACTGCACCGCCACGTACATCGATTTTTTTTCTTTGAATCTTTTTTTACTTCCCTCAAAATCTATGATTGTTTTGATTTAAATCATTTTGGTGATTTAGTTAAGTACCCCAGAATTTCCAAGGTACGTATCTGTTTCCTGTTTTTTTTATATTATATTTATGGCCATTTAAAAAAAAAACTCTAAAGAAAAATCTCTTTCTTCATAACGTTTTTAAGCAGACGCATCTGTGTCTCTTCTATAAATACTTTCACGGTTTTTGCTCCTATGAACTTATATCACTGGTGCACCCTAGGTGCGAATTTGCACCAGATACTAGATTAGCAACTAGGCCCCACCCTTTTACAGTGAAACCGATAAAATGTAACCGCAATTTCTACTCCAACAGTTTCTTTTCTCGCACTTCCCGCCTGTGGAATTCCCTTCCATATACTTGCTTCCCCTACAGCTACAATCTCCAGGAGTTTAAATGTAAGGTCAATAGACACCTCCTCTACATAGACACTAACTCGCATCCATTCTCTCAAACACTCTTCCCATTTACCCAACCCTCATCCTCGGTATCCTTACCCGTCTATCACCTTCCTTCTGACATTTCCTATATCCAACCACTCTTTCTCATCACTTTTCCCAATGTAACCCCCTGCGCAATAGTGGTAGTGGAATGCCTTGCTCGGGGTGAAATGATTAAAAAAATGAGTCTAAATCGATAAAAGCAGAAAACCTTCCTTATATGGAACGAGGATAAGTAGATATACCTATTAAATAGATTAGATTGAAAGTACGATCGATGTTGGTCTCAACAGACAAGACTTTGACTGTAGCCGGAGAAAGACGAACAGGCGTATAAATTACCGAAGAGAAACAAATATACAGTTATTGACCAGGGCAAGAGAAAAAGTCAAAATAACAGCCTTAAGCATTATTGTTTGTGTTCCATCTATAGTTCCATCTCGCAAGAGAAAACTATGTGTAACTAAGTCAGTTAAACATCATAATACCAGAGATTATTGAGTTACCTCTAAGAGTTGTTAGGTCAATGAAGTAAAAATCAGATACATTATGATATTTTCTTGTAATTAACTCTATTTAACACGTACTTTATTTAATAATATATGACTTTTTGGAAAAATATGGCTCAAAGATTACGTCTGAGCCTTCTGAGAGAATTTGAGGTATCTATATTGTTTTCCCTGACACCGTAAAAAAACAGTGCTTTATTCATGCCCGAAAACAGCTAGTGTGTTCCAGCAGAGGGTTAAAATTATCTCAAATGGGATAGCTATCAAGTAAATTCTCTTTTTTCATTATTTATTTTTTAATCTTATCGCCCCGAGCAAGCGGTAACACCACTGATGTGCAGGGGGCTACATAAGAGTAAAAAGATTAGATAGAAGAGAATGAAGAGAAGGACGAACAAGTTACAAAGGAGCAAGAGAAGAAAGGGAATACAGGTGTGATGACAGTTGCAAAGGTGGAGAGAAAGGAAAGGATATACAGGGTGGTAAAGAAAGAACTAGAGTCAAGTGGTTAAGAGATGAGTATTGACATTGCATTTAAATTCCTCGTGGTTGTAGCCGTCAGGAAAGCAAGAATATGGAAACGAGTTCCATAGGCGGGAAGTGCGAGAAAAGAAGCCGTAGGAGTAGAATTGCCGTCTGCATTTGGTTGGTATAACTGTGAATGGGTGAGACCCAGTTGCCATTCTGGTTGCACGAGTAAACACTTGTTGAAGAGGAACCAGTGACTTAAGTTCGTTGGAGCAAAACCCATGAAAGTATTTATAAAACAGAAAAAGGGAAGCCACATTCTGTCGGTGGGGAAGTGGCTGGAGTCGATTCGTCAAGTTGGTACCTACCACATTACTGATTCTCCTTTGGAGCCTGTCAAAAACACTGAGATGAACAGCAGGGGCGCTTGACCATAAATGGCAACAGTACTCCAGGCACGGACGAATGGTTGATTTGTATATATGCAGGATGGATTCAGGCGGGAACAGAATCAAATGCAAATGACCCATGTTTACCTTCAAAATCATATGTATTATAATAAGATCGTTGTATATATATATATATATATATATATATATATATATATATATATATATATATATATCCAGGTGAAGAGGACTCAAGGTTTTACTATTTTGAGTATGCCAGCATTTATTTTATTATAGACAGTGCTCAATATAATAAATATTATAAAGCATAATATAATCATATAATCATGAATTAATTGCACATTGTGACACGGAAATTTCTATGTTTCAGCATAGATTCCCTTCATCAGGCAATGTTGGATGTTGGTTGTGCAATTGATTTACATTTAAATACAAAAAAACTTCGGTTTGCTGTTTATCTATATGGAAAGATATAAAATTTACGTGTGTGTTCCTTTTAACTAATCAGAGCGAGGATTCATTCTGGAATTTGTCCCCTAAGAATACACACTAACTTTTTCTCTCTTTTTCCTCCTTTTTTTCTTTTCCTTCCTTTCTTCCTTTCTTCTTTTTCCTCCCAAAAGGTCAAGATGTCAACCTGCTTTTAAGCTAATTTTATCTTTTCTCCTTTTCACTTTTATTTTTATTGCTTCTCACGCAGTTTTATTGTCTTTAATGTGATGTGCCTATTTAGTCCCAAGACTGTCTTTTCTGCTTCCTTATTATTTTGGATTCTAGTTATAATTCTTTTAAAACCTTTGATTTATAAGTAGCATTTTTATTTTTTCCTGATTTCCTTCTTGCTAACCTTATCCCATCTATTTATTTATTGTAAAACTTTTTTGTAAAACAATTTTTTATGAACATTTTTATATATCAATTTATTTTATTTTGATATTTCGTTAGATATTATTTTCCTTAAGCGACTTGTTCGTTATATGCATGTTATTTCATTTAGAGTTTTGTTTTTCCATATTCTAATGTGAACATTTTGCAATGTCTACGTATGACATTTATCTCATTGCGTTTATTTAATAGATTTTTATTCTTAAGAGAATTGATAATATATAGTTTTTCGTATAGACATAATGAACATGATCCATTTAAGGACTTACATGTTTTAGGATCTTTTAGTATTTTCCACTTTATTGTGGGTGCTTTTTGTTCCCTTTAGATACCTATTATATTTCGATAGAGATGTTCTATTTTTGTACTTGTTATTATATATATATATATATATATATATATATATATATATATATATATATAATTCCAAGTGAAGAGGACTCAAGGTTGTTTTTATTTTGAGTACTCTGGCATTTATTTTATTATAAACAGTGCTCAATATAATTATAGCATTATATAATTATAGTATTATAGAGCTTAATATAATATAATTACATAGTTATGTATCAATTTTACATTGCGACCTGGAAATCTGTTTCGAGATAGGTTCTCATCATCAGGCAATGTTGATGTGGTTGTGCAAATGATTTACATTTAAATGACAAAATCTTTTGGTTTGCTGTGAATGTATGTGGGTGTTTTTTGTTAAATGATCTGCACAACAACATCAACATTGCCTGCTGATGAGAACCTATCTCGAAACAGAAATTTCCATGTCGCAATGTAAAATTGATACATAACTATATATATATATATATATATATATATATATATAGTCATCCGCAGACAGATCTGTTTCGCTGTATCACAGCTCATCAGTACGGCTTAGACTCCGTCCGCTTCCTAACCCAGGATCAAAACCCGACCGAATCGGCATATATATATATATATCACTCCTGTCCTGCTCATGGAGACAAAGACAATAGCGAGGCAGCCTCGGTTTAATTCGTCCTCTTTATTACCAGTTATTAAACATCTTTCCGGGTGTTTGGTCTTTAACAGCGCATTTTTTTATTTATTTATTTTTATCTTAGTGGCATAGTTGGTAAATATCGTGATTGAATGAAAACCACCCAACGAATCTAAAAATGTTTGTTTGGTCATTAAAGAAATATATTTCGCTCTTTCTTGTTATTAATTTAAGAGATTTTTCATCGATTGATTTCCTTCAGTTTGTCTGAGAACAGCAGATTACTTGTTTGAATCAATCTCTAATTCCACGAGATTATTTTATATCATAGTATTTCAATCAGAACATTTGTGAGGTTAGTAGTGTTTATGGTGCTTGATCATAGCATTTTATTTTGTCAGAAGCCAAGCATTTAATATATTTCACAACATAGAAGATAGACCTTTGTTTGAAAAATTAACTGAATAAAACGTCTTTCAAGTTATATGCGCATTTGAAGGCTTTTGAAGGCGAAAGTTTTCACCAATGTTCAAGACGGTTGGCAACAATTTTACCCCAGACGGTCACTTATAATAATATTTATTTAATAAGATGTCTTTATTATTGGGCTTTTTCCGCACAGCTTATGGTATTAGTTGCTCATCAGAAATTTATTTTCAGGTCTTCTCTTGGGATAAAATGCACCGAAGTACACAGAAAGACTGAGCACAACAAATAAATGCTTATCGAATTTGGCTTGCTGTGCTGAGAAGGCATTTTTTTTTTAAAAAAAGGCTCTATTTCCAAACTCGAATCTAATATCTGCAATTTTTCCTTTTCTAACGCTTCTTTGATCAACTTTTTTGTTAGTTCTTTCCTTAATTTTCAAAGTTTCATACTTTACTTTATGAGTATTCTATTATCTCTTTTCTTTACTAAAATACTATTATTATTATTATTATTATTATTATTATTATTATTATTATTATTATTAAAATTCTGCTCTGTACTCATTTCCTACCAGTTCCTAGTCAGGTCAGAAATAGCAGCATGGCATTTTTCAGTTAACATTGGCTATCAGAAATTCTTTCAATGAGTCCATCAAAAACTTTCCCAATCAAACTACAGCTGGAAATAATAATGTCTTCATATGTCATATTTCTTTTTTAGACTTCCACTTCAAGTTCTTTGTTTTCAACAGAGTCGAGACGGTGTTCATATACATTTCTTGCAGTTTCTTTCTCGTGTGTGCTATTATTATCATTATTATCATTATTATTATTATGTCATTTTTCATCATATTTCGATTTCTGCTTTGGTCTCACTACCAACCAAGTCTGCGGGGAGACCTAAGGCAGGTAGTGGCGTGTTGTTATGGCTCCATTTCATGTTTTTCTATCTTCCCTATCATCCCCAGCATTACATAGATAAAGTTTTCCTTAGTGTGTGGGCTGTACTTAATAAGACAATTTTTTGTATATCTCTTAAGCTGGGGTTTCCAGGGATTCTTTCAATGTGTTGTTTTGTTCCATTTTTTATCATTCCAAGTGCACCTACTATCACTGGCACAACTCTTGTTTTCAATTTCAACACTTTTTCTATTTCAATTTCTAGGTCTTTATATTTTGACAGTTTTTCAAATTTCTTGATTGCTATGTTACAATCCGCTGGACAAGCCATATCAATTAATAGACAAGTTTTCTCCTTCTGGTTTTTAACAATAATGTCTGGCCTGTTTGCTTCAATTTTTCTGTCTGTGTAGATGGTGTAATCCCATAGAATGGTTACATCTTCTATTTCTGTAACCGGTGCTGGGTGATGTTTATACCAGTGTTTGTTTACAGATTTTCCATAATGTTTGCACATTGTCCAATGTAAATATTACCCCACTCTATCGTGGCGATTCTTATATTCATTTGGAGCAAGCACAGAACAGCCTGAGATTAGGTGGTCTATTGTTTCTTGGTGTTTATCACAAAACCTACATTTTGGATCCATATTATTATGCATAATATTTGCCTGAAAGTTTCTAGTGAAAAGACTTTGGTCTTGTGCTGCAAGAATAAAGCCTTCAGTTTCAGACTTTAATCCAGATGCACGTAACCATCGATGAGTATTAACTTTGTCAACATTGGATTTATTGGCACGTACTGGATATTGGCCATGCAGAGGTTTGTCTTGCCAGCGCTGTTTCATCTGTTCAAGAGCTTTATCTTTGGCTTTCATTTTCATATTTTTTGCCGCAATAGTTGGTTCTTGGCTTCTGTTTTATTATTATTATTATTATTATTATTATTATTATTATTATTATTTAATTTCTGCTCTGTACTCATTTCCTACCAGTTCCTAGTCAGGTCAGAAATAGCAGCATGGCATTTTTCAATTAACATTGACTATCAAAAATTCCGTCAATGAGTCCATCAAAAACTTTCCCAATCAAACTACAGCTGGAAATAATAATGTCTTCATATGTCATATTTCTTTTTTAGACTTCCACTTCAAGATCTTTGTTTTCAACAGAGTCGAGACGGTGTTCATATACATTTCTTGCGGTTTCTTTCTCGTGTGTGCTATTATTATTATTATTATTATGTCATTTTTCATCATATTTAGATTTCTGCATTGGTCTCACTACCAACCAAGTCTGCGGGGAGACCTAAGGCAGGTAGTGGCGTGTTGTTATGACTCCATTTCATGTTTTTCTATCTTCCCTATCATCCCCAGCATTACATAGATAACGTTTTCCTTAGTGTGTGGGCTGTACTTAATAATACAATTTTTTGTATATCTCTTAAGCTGGGGTTTCCAGGGATTCTTTCAATGTGTTGTTTTGTTCCATTTTTTATCATTCCAAGTGCACCTACTATCACTGGCACAACTCTTGTTTTCAATTTCCACATTTTTTCTATTTCAATTTCCAGGTCTTTATATTTTGACAGTTTTTCAAATTCCTTGATTGCTATGTTACAATCCGCTGGACAAGCCATATCAATTAATAGACAAGTTTTCTCCTTCTGGTTTTTAACAATAATGTCTGGCCTGTTTGCTTCAATTTTTCTGTCTGTGTAGATGGTGTAATCCCATAGAATGGTTACATCTTCTATTTCTGTAACCGGTGCTGGATGATGTTCATACCAGTGTTTGTTTACAGCTTTTCCATAATGTTTGCACATTGCCCAATGTAAATATTGCCCAACTCTATCGTGGCGATTTTTATATTCGTTTGGGGCAAGCACAGAACAGCCTGAGATTAGGTGGTCTATTGTTTCTTGGTGTTTATCACAAAACCTGCATTTTGGATCCATATTATTATGCATAATATTTGCCTGAAAGTTTCTCGTGAAAAGACTTTGGTCTTGTGCTGCAAGTATAAATCCTTCAGTTTCAGACTTTAATCCAGATGCACGTAACCATCGATGAGTATTAACTTTGTCAACATTGGATTTATTGGCACGTACTGGATATTGGCCATGCAGAGGTTTGTCTTGCCAGCGCTGTTTCATCTTTTCAAGAGCTTTATCTTTGGCTTTCATTTTCATATTTTTTGCCGCAATAGTTGGTTCTTGGCTACTGTTTTGCTTTTCTACAGAATCTACTAACTGTAATTCTTGTTTGTATTTACTGCCTTCTTTTAGTATTGAATATTTTTTCTTTCTTTCTTCATGTTGCCTTACTAATTGTATCATCCAATCCTTTGTTGTTTCTATGTATGTTAGTAAGCCAATAGTTGTTGTCTTGTATGACAATTCCAGCTGAATAAGACCCCTTCCACCTTCTTTACGGGGTATGTATAGACGGTCTACATCAGCCTTTGGGTGATGCATCCTATGCTTAGAAAGAAGCTTTCTTGTTTTAGCATCCATTCGCCTGATGTCGTTTAGAGTCCAGTTTAAGATGTTGAAGCTATATTGGACAACTGGGATTGCAAGGCTATTAATGGCCATAACTCTATTCTGTGAATTTAATTCAGTTTTTAATATCATTCGTAGCCTTCTATAGTACTCTTTACGCACTATTTCTTTCATTTTTTTATGGTGAATGTTTTCGCTCTCATTTACACCTAGGTATTTATAAGCTTCTTCTGGTTTCAATTCTTTTATTGTTACAGCAGGGTCTAGGCTAATTGAGGATGTTTCTTGTATTGATCCACGTAAAACTGTAGCTTTAGCACATTTATTCAAATTAAATTTCATTCCAATGTCTTCGCTGAAGCATTTTACAGTTTGCAGAAGACCTTCCAGCTCATTATCATTCTTAGCATATAACTTTAAGTCATCCATGTAAAATAGATGGCTTATTTTCTTTTGGCCTATTTTATAACCACATTCTGTCTTATTAAGTTGACTGGTTAGTGCTATTAATGATATGCAGAATAGTAAGGGAGATAAAGAATCACCTTGAAATATACCTCTTTTGATGTTTATTTCATCAGACTTATCGGTTCCATTTATATGATTGAGGTAAAGGGTTGTTTTCCATATAGACATGCACTGTTTGATGAAATTGATGATGACGGGCGATATCTTGTATATATTTAAAGTCTTTAAAATCCATTCATGTGGCACACTATCGAATGCCTTTCGGTAGTCTATCCAGGCAGTACTAAGATTTTTCTTTGTCTTGTAGCAGTTTTCCAGGATCATTTTGTTAATTAGCAATTGGTCTTTACAGCCATAACAGCCACGTTTGCACCCTTTTTGTTCAAGCGGTATCATGTCATTTCTTTCTAAGAATAAATATGTTTGTTTTGTTAAAATAGATGTTAGTAGTTTATATGTTGTCGGAAGACATGTAATTGGTCTGTAGTTTTTCGGGTTGTTTGTGTCACCATTCTTGGGTAGAAGAAATGTAATTCCTTTTGTCATCCATGCAGGAATTTTAGTGGGATCGTCAACCATTTCTTGGAGTTCTTTGGCTAATTTTTTATGTGCTGCATTTAAATAATATAGCCAAAAGTTAGGAATTTTATCTATACCTGGAGTTTTCCAATTGTGTGCTTTTTTTAGTGCAAATTTAATATCATCTTCTGTAATTCCAGACCATGTCTGTTCGGGTTTATTCTTCATTCGTTCTATCTCCTGCGTAATCCAATGTACTTCCTTGCTAGGTTCTTTAGGGCAAGCCCATATCTTTTCCCAGAACTGTGTGACTTCTTCCATTCTGGGGGGTACTGTCACTTCAATTCTTTTTTTACCTATTTCCCTGTAAAATCTCTTTGTATCAGTCTGAAAGATCTTGTTTTGTCTGTAAAATCTTGCTCTTTTTTCATAGCGTCTTATTCTTTGAGCCTTCAGTTGGATTTTTTGCTTTATTTTTTCTTTATTTGATAAGACGTCATTTTCATTCCTGATGTTATATTTTTTTTCGGCTCTTCTTCTTTTCCTAGTTCTTACATTTATTCCTCTACTCAGTTCATCCAGTACTGACAGTTCACTTCTTAGTTGTTCGATTTCTTTTTCGATTTTTCTTTTCCAAGGTGGATCTTCACGTCTGCGTGACTGCCTTGTTTTTATTTTGATGTTTAATTTTTTTGTTGCTGCTGTTGCTGATGCATATATTACTTCGTTAAGATTTGTATTCGGGTCTTCATCCAGTATTGATTTCAGTGCTGCATTGTACAATTTAATAGTTCGGAGGTTTTGTTTTGTTGGTTGGAATTTTGGGAGCTGTTCACGTTCCTCCATTGTAATACTTTGTATTTGACTTAGCTGGTTTTTTATTTCTATCTTGGCTTCCTGTATATTGTTATTTTCGGTCAAATAATTATCTTCGATGTGTTCTGAACTAATTTTATTTTTGTCTTTTAACTGACTCAGACTCAGATCGCACCTTTCCAGCACTTTTAGACTTACATCATTATCTTCGCAGTGATTTGCGTGTTTCACGGTTTCTACATTATGACCTGTGATTTGTTTGATGTTATTACTTTTTATTTCTGGTTCCGGTTCCTTTTCATATTTTGTTGATTCGACTCTTCTTGTTACAATTCTTTTAATTTCGTGAATCTCAGCCTCTGACAGTCGGTTATTACGAATAATGTACCTACGTACATTGGCCAATTTATTTTCGTCAATATACTTTCTATTTGTTTGACCAACTTTTTCACGCCAAATGTCATATGTTTGGCGAGTCATGTTTTTTTGAGGTTTGAGTAACGCTTCATGAAATGCAGTCATAACGACTTTGTACTCCTCACGAGACCATTTTATTTTTTCTTTCTTTAAATATACGGTTGTAGATCTAGCTGGTGAATTTTCAGGACCATCATTAGGATTATCCTGGTTGTGGGGACCTGAAGATACATTCTTTGTGTAGGAGTTTGTTCCTATGGCAGATTTTTCGACCTCAGGTAGGTTCCCTCCTGAAGGACGGGCTCCCTGTTTATCCACTGGAAGAGCCATACTGGACTTTTTATTTCTATTTGTGTTTTTCATGTTTTTCCCACGAGTGACGCACGGGTCCAAAAGTCCACCCAAAGTTGCCCGGCACGTTGGGTAACGGTCTTTTACAAACAGGGTCCCGAAGCCTGTAGGGAATCGTTTGTGACCTCATAACGCAGTAGCCATTCACTCCTCGGCACGATTAACACCTTGAGTTGCGGGTTGTTGTTCGGAGTTTTCCTTCTCCTAAATGGGCTGCCAAGCAACATCTGACATAGACGCGATTGGGATTCAAGGAGAAAGACGGCTCAACGAAACAAAACATCAATATTACTAGAGTAGTTTGTTTAAAAAAAAAAAAAAAAAAAAAAAAAAAAAAAAATTATAATATCTTAAGAAAAAAAAAAAATCCTGTTTATATTAAAACAAAATTTCATATTGAGAAAAGGAAAAATTCAAATAGAGAGACGTTTGTTGAAAAAAAAAAAAAAAAAAAAAAAAAAAATGTAATAATTTGTTCGTCCACTTTATCTTTCATTTTTTCAACAAAGTCGTTGGTCAATATTGGATTATCATAATAAGATAAATTAAATAAGTAAATTAAAGCAATAAATAAATAAAAATAAATTTATCAAAAAAAAAAATATGTAGACTTTCTATAAAATAATACCATATAAATTGTTTTTCATCGGATTTAATTTATTTTCTTGTTTTGTTTGGTTTTTAAGAAAATTATAATAGTTAAAAAAAATAAAAAAAAAAAAAAAAAAAATTTACACGAAATATCGACAGCTAAAGGAAATATAATACGGATGATTTTATTTAGGTTAATTTAAAGAACAAACAGATAAATTAAAATAAAGCAGAATTTTGTTAAAAAAAAAAAAAATTATTCCCTAATATCTAAAGAAAAAATCCTGTTTATATTAAAACAGAATTTCATATTGAGAAAAAGAAAAATTCAAAGAGAGAGACGCTGGTTGAAAAAACAAACAAACAAACTTGGATGTAACGGCCGTTCATCGGAGAAAAAAAAAACATCACTGCACTTAGAGAGTATTGTTAAAAAAAAAAAAAAAAAAAAAACATTTATTGCTACTATTAACCTTTGTCCTTGCAAAAAAAAAAATTCAAAATTTAATTTAATATGAAAAAAAAAAAAAAAAAAAAAAAAAGTGGACATACCTTTGAGTTTGAGTTTACTACCGTAACATTTAAAAATAATAATTTGTTGGCCTACTGTATTCTGTGTTATTCTTTCATTAAATCCAGCGAGAATAAAATTATCGAAAAATAAATAAATATATAAAATGAACGAACAAATTAAATATAATAAATTATTACATATTCTCTCTAAGAAAGAATATCGTAGATCGAACATTTTTTTAGTGTTTTTCGTCATTTTTTTTTTTTTTTTTTTTTTTTTTTTTGTCTTGCTTTAGAAGACTAGTTAATAAATCTATTTAAAGGATCATTAAAAGAAGAAACATACAATTTGAATTATATACGAAGAAAAAATTAATGTTTATGTTTAAAATAGTGAAATTCAAAATTAATGTTTACGTTAAAAAAAAAAAAAAAAAAAAAAAAAAATCTCAAAAAATTTTTTTTAATAGGAAAGAAAAAGTGGACATTTGAGTTTACTACCGTAAAATTTAAAAATAATTTGTTGGCCTACTGTATTCTGTGTTATTCTTTCATGAAATCCAACGAGAATAAGATTATCGAAAAATAAACAAATATATATATTATTATTATTTTCTTTAATTTCTTTAATGTCCCAAGCATAGAACTAAAGTCAGAAATGTCTTCATGATATTTTCCACTGACCATTAAAAAGAAATGATCACACACATTTTCCACAGATAAAGCTCTCCGTAATGTTAGAGTTGAACTTATGAGTACGATTTTTTTCTTATTTCTTTAAGGCTTGGGTAACCTGAAATCTTAACAATGAGTCTATCAGAACCGTTTCATCTCAAACCAGGTGATCTATCTACAACTGGAATTACTAAGGTCCTTTGTTACAAAATTGCTGAATGACACACATTTTCGTAACAAAAATTGATCGTAAATAATCAGGCCGGTAAAAATAAATATAAAATACTGTTTGATTATAAACAGAATATCTACTTAAATACGAGTATCGATCAAAAACAATATTCAAACAAATCATATATATATATATATATATATATATATATATATATATATATATATATCTTGTTATTGCATATTTTTATAAGTAGAGGTATGTCGTGAATGGTTTGGGATAGAAAGATCAGATTTCTAAATGTCCACACACACACACACACACACACACACACACACACACACACACACATATATATATATGTCATGTATATATATATATATATATATATATATATATATATATATACTGACACACACACACACACACACATATATATATATATATATGCCATGTATATATATATATATATATATATATATATATATATATATACTGACAGCATACACTTAAGAGAAACGAGAAAATGCTTTATCTTTTGGTCAAAGAAACTAAAGATGTTTTTTAAACAGTTTCCAAGATATGAATTATCAAAGATGTTTCTTATTGATACCATTCCAATAATGTTTTGTTTGCATGGTGCCATGTTCGACTTATCAGCTAACCACATTAGCAAACAATCCATCTCCTGAGCCAACCGGAAGTAACATGATAGGCCTTAGATTCTCTAAGCAAGCATTCCAACTATGGTCATGATTATTTTCTCCAGGCATAAGTTCAATTATGTGCAGACACGTTCGACTTCGATCCTAAAGAAGCTGTTTTGTTTAGTCATAGATTGGTTTCATAATACATATCTATGTGGCTGCATCAAAAGCAGCTTCGTTTTTGTAAAACGGAGGAAGAAATTGATAGATTTTACAGCACACTGGATAGGCCAAGATTCAAAGCAAATCGCATTAAGTTATCATCATGCCAGACCTACATGATGAGGCAGAAAGAAAAATAAAAGATGAAACAGCTGCCAACTGCTGACTAGACTCCGTAACGTGCGAAGAAAAAATCGGTCCAGTGATGCTCAGAAAACTACCAACACAAAATTTCAAGAACAACCAAGACACCTATAGACAGAAAATCCCATGAGGAAATCTAGATCGACGATGTAACAATCAATGATTTAGGAATGCAGTTTTGCTCTGCTGACTGTAGGAACAATAACTTTCTGGATATAAGCAAATAAAAATTACGGAGATTAAACGAAACGAAGGCAAAGCCAAAACTACGATACAACAGACTTGTGAATAACCCAACTTGTAAAGAGATACATTCTGAAAGCTAAAAGTGAATATAATCAGTTAAGTGCCACACGTGAAACACGCTTGGGCGATCATGTCTTGAAACAGACATGACTGACATGGCAGAAGACTTTCCCGTAGCTGGTTGCCGTTACTTTCTGTCTATAGAAATCAATCTATACTGCTATTTAACCCATAGCTGGAGAAAGAAGCTACGGAGTAATACCTTTTCTAAGGGTATTTGCTCGTCAGTGAATGCATCGAATTCAACTGGATTTCGAACTCGGCTCTTCGATTTCTCGTTCCGAGTCGATATCTACTGCACTACATCGCACAATAATTTGGCTGAAAAAGTTTAATAAAAATTGATTTTGATTTTAAAGGGAAATAATCTTTTAGATTATGTCAAAAATAAAAATTGGTGATGCAGTGTAAACAAGACGGAGCTTTTTTTTATATGATGACCAGTTAACATTATTTACCATCAAACTCAGTCAATCATTTAAGTGATACACGCTTGGGCGATCATGTCTCTTTCAAGACATGACTGACTAGGCAGAAGATTATCCCGCAGTAAGTTGCCATTGCATTCTCTGGTAGACTGGTATCCAGGCAAGGCTACAGAAACAAATCTGTCCTATTATTTAATTCATAACTAGAGGGAAGAGACTGATTAATACCTTTCCCAAGAGTATTTGTACGTAAGTGAATGCAAGGAATTCAACTGAAATTCGAACTCGGTCCCCCGATTTGTCATTCCGAGCCGATATCCACTGCACCACAACGCACATTCGCACCATCAGATTAATGTCTCTGAATATATTATAATTACAACAGTTTCCAAATGTCGGTCCGAGATAACTTTAAGTGAGGTTCGAACTCTGCATGCCTCAAATGTCTTGATTTGCTTAAGTTCCGTATTGGTAGATTTTTTCCGAATAATTCTGGTATTATACTAAACGAAACAAAGTTTAAAAAATCATGCCACCAAATTTGCAGGAAAGGTGGAGCAAGAATTTGAAGCCTTAAACTTGACGTTCTGATTACTGTTCTGTTGCTAAAATTCCTGGGACATGCAATAAAAAAAGAGGTCTTGGAGAACCTGATACCAACAGGCCAGATAGAAGGAAAAGTAGACAAGGGAAAGCAGCGGATAACATATTTGAAGGGCCTGAGCAGATGGAGGACCGAACAGGGGTTGTGTGGTGTAACAAAAGAAAGCGTGCTAAGAACGACCAGGGATCAGGAGACGTGGAAAGCCATGATCGCCTACGTTCTGAAAGGACAGGGCACATAGAAAAAGAATATATATGCCAACTGTCTGTAAAAAATTATAATGTGGATATAAAATGGGGGATCAATTCTATAATATAATTGATATATAAACTGATCCCTCATTTTGTAGCCATACTAGTTTCTATACATTTATGTTCTAGATTTAAGGACTTGAGCTAGTGGATGGTAGAGCGGAGTTTGGGTGGTGTAAGAGGAGAAAGCGTGCTAAGAGCCACCAGAGATAGGGAGACGTGGAAAGCCATGATCACCTACGTCCTGAAAGTACACGGCACATAAGAAAGACTATTTATGCCAACTGTTTATAAGAAAATATGTGTATATAAAATGGGGGATCAATTCTATATTATAATCAATAGATAAACTGATCCCTCATTTTGTGGACATGCTAGTTTCTATACATTTATGTTCTAGATTTATGGTCTTGAGCTAGTGGATGGTAGAGCGGAGTCTGGGTGGTGTAACAGGAGAAGGCATGCTAAGAGCCACCAGGGATAGGGAGACGTGGAAAGCCATGATCACCTACGTCCTGAAAGGACAGGGCACATAGAAGAAGAAAATATATGCCAACTGTTTGTAAAAAATTATAATGCGGATATAAAATGGGGGATCAATTCTTTATTATAATCAATAGATAAACTGATCCCTCATTTTGTGGACATGCTAGTTTCTATACATTTATGTTCTAGATTTATGGTCTTGAGCTAGTGGATGGTAGAGCGGGGTTTGGGTGGTATAACAAGAGAAAGGGATAGGGAGACGTGGAAAGTCATGATCACCTACGTCCTGAAAGGACAGGGCACATAGAAGAAGTTGCTGCTGCCTTTCTGTCGCAAATGACTGCCTCTGCTGCATACACGTTTTGTGACTGATGCTACTGAAAGTTTGCTGTCATATCTGGCTCTCTCAGCTGTCATTTATCTTGGCATTTTTTACACTGAAATCGTAGAAAAATTAAAAGGAAAATTAGTTTATTTGAATAATCTATATATATAAAAGATAAGATATTTGTGTGTCTGTCTGTCTGTATGTCTTTTATACAAATCCACAATTTTTATCTGATTCTCACCAAACTTCACACACATTCTTTAGGCTTCTGGTCAGGTCATGAACCACTTATTCTTTCCGATTTTCTCTCGGAAATCGATGCGCCGATATCCGATCAAGTCTGATCAAGATCAGGATTTCTGCCTTTTTATTGTGGTTCTTGCTGCAGAATTTGCTCTAACTTGGTAAAATTATAGTTTTTAGTCTCAAATATTAGTAGATCTTCACAGACGACTCATTTTCCACAATATCGAAAATCGATATCATATCGAATCAGATCAAAAACCGATATTTGACCATCAATATGGCTCATTTTCTTCAATTTTACTCACGATAGGTACGATAAGTTTTTATGGACTTAGGTTAGTTTATCCGTGGATGAAAATCAGGTTTTTAGTCCTTTTATTTTGGTTTTTACTTCGGGTTTTGGTCTAAGTAGGTATAATTGTAGTTCTTAGTCTCAGCCATGATACCATTTACTCAGAGGACTTATTTAGCTTTCAAAATTCAGTTTACGACGAAAAAAACTTATTTGATATCAATACCAGGAAATCAAAATTTGACTTACATCCATTCATTTTTCTTTCAGTCTACGGTTTCACTTTCACTGGAATCAACTTTTAGTCTTTCGTGCCAACGTCCAAAGAGTCCAGGACCATGAATTAGTTTTAATAAATATCGAAAATCGATAATCGAAAAAATCGGGTTATAGTAGGAGTGATCCGATTTTCATCAAATTTGATACACTCTAGACAAAGACATAAGAAACGATATTCAGAAGTTTCAAGGTTGCAGTTGTTACAATAGTGCAGAAAATCGATAATATATATATATATATATATATATAAAAGGCAAGATGTTTGTGTGTGTGTCTGTTTATCTGTCTGTATGTCCTTTATACAAATCCACAATTTTTATCCGATACTCACCAAATTTCACACAAATATTCTTTAGGCTGAGTCTGAGCTCCAGGACCATGTATTAGTTTTAAAGCTTTCATTACACCCGAGCAACGCCGGACTATACTGCTAGTATGCAATATACGAGCTGAAATGTCGTCTAAAGACAGATAAAATGTTTTAAAATCAAATTAATTTTACCGGCTGGAAAGTTTTATATAAACTTCTTTTCTCTCCCTGTTTTTCCAGCTTCTCTGTTGCTTTTCACAGATACACTCGTTTGTTTTTAATCATTTCAACCCAAGCAAAGCGGCACAGCCACTGATGCGCATGGGGGTACATAAGGGAGTAAAAGGCAGGAGGAGAGTGAAGAGAATTAACCAGTTGTAGTGAAGGAGTGAAGACAGTTGCGAAGGTAGACAGAAAGGAAAAGAACAAGATACACGGGGTAATGTAGAAGGGACGAAGGAAGGACTGGAGTCAAATGGATAAGAGATGGGAATTGACATTGGACCTAAGTTCGTCGGAGCAGATCCCATGAAAATATTTGTAGAAGAAACAGAGGGAAGCGACATCCCACCGGTGAGGAAATTCCTGGAGTCGAGCTGCCAGGTCTTGACCGATCACATTACAGATTCTCCTTTGGAGCCTGTCGTGAACACTGACAGGAACAGTAGGTGGGGGGCTGACCAGATATGACAACAGTATACTATACACGGTCGGGTGGTTGATTTGTATATGTACAAGATGGACTCTGGTGGAAAAATCTTCCTGGCCCGACACAGTGACCCAATATTCCCAGCAGTGGATTTAGCTATTGATTCAATGTAATGGTTCCACTTGAGGTCAGAAGATAGAGTGAGGCCGAGGAGACAGTATATTGCTTTCCGGTAGACTCGTTTTGTCAGTGATTATGGGGGCTGGGGAGACTGTCTGCGATGGTTGACAGAGAGCAGCTTTGTTTTAGAAGCATTGAAATTTACAAGCCAATTCTTACCCCAGTCACCATACAGTGGAGGTCCTATTCGAGATCAGCAGCGAGGTTATGTTTGTCCGCCTCACCAGATTTCTTACTGATGCGGGAGTAAATGGCGGGATCATCTGCGTAGATGTCTACTTGGGATTTGATCACGTCAAGGTTCTATTTATTTTGTTTAAATTTAAAAAGATATATACTTTATAAATACCCCATATTTTCTTTTTTTTTATTTCACGAATTCATCTCTTATTTTTCTCTCGTATCCTCTCTCTCATTTTCCCTCCTTATACCTCTTCCCCTTTCTATCTCTCTTTCTGTCTCTCTCATGCTTTCTTTCTCACGTTCACCTTCTTAGTAACTCTCTCTCTCTCTCTCTCTCTTTTACTATGTTTTCTTCTCCCCACTTCACCTATCATCTTCCTACTTTCTCCCTTTAATTTCCTATTTTACTAAATGCCTACTTGTGTCGACTAACCTTTCATATGTTCAATCAATCTGAAGTCTGATTGCATTTAATCACATCAGATCGAACTTCCGGTCAAGAAAACTGTAATACTAGAATTAATTTAGCCAGTTAGTGATGGTGTAGGGTGCGTCGGCTATGCCTGGCCACTTCCAAACATAGCCGAAAATTCAAGCATTTAAAGATATTATCAGGTTGTTGAAAAATATAAATGGAATTCTGTTCTCTGTTAATGCTATTACATAGTTGTGAGAAGATTGTTCTTTGAGAAAAATGTGTAGTTTTGTAATAAAAATTGTTCGTAGAGAAATTTAGGTATTAAAATGTCCGCAGAAGTTTAGAGTTCATGGTTGTGCAGTAGCAGAATGTAAAGTCTTTGTTCCTTCCTTTTTTAGTAGGTCGCGACAGGTTGAGAAAGAGAGAAGGCAAAACAAATAAAGAAGTTGTACATAACGCATCCATTTTGTTGTTGTTTTGGTTGTTCTCTTTCGGTGTGTGGTGTGAAAATAAAGAAAAGGACGTTGGAAGAAGAGTTCGAATTAAACTGTGACGTGCCCTGTGTCAGGGTCGAGTTCTTGAATTTTCTTTCGTTACATTGCCACGAGGTCTTCAGCTAACTGCTCCCATCTGAGTGACTTCTGACGGGTTAGTGTCGTGGTTTAAATAATGAAACTTCTTATGATGTCGGCTCCAGCGAGCTTTTTCACATCTAGGCGTGAAAATACGTCATATATGAATTTTCTGTTTTTAATCCAATCACTATTCAGAATTTGCTTTTCGCACTGGCTTGTGATTTTTTCTTAGTTGGGTTTTCCAAAGTCGTTTGAATCCACTCTTGAGGATGTGCAATTTTACTTTAGGTTTTTCCCCAAATGATTTTAGTAGTTTGAATCCGATTTTGCGGGTGAGCAATTCATTTCGGGTGTTTTAGTTAGTTGATGGATGTTATAGGATTTGTACCCTATAATAGGATGTGCGTTGTGGTACAGTAGATATCGGCTCGGAATGATAAACCGAGGAGCCGAGTTCGAATTCCAGTTGAATCCATTGTATTCACTTACGCCCAAATACCCTTGGGAAAGGTATTAATCCGTCTCTTCCCTCCAGTTATGGGTTAAATAGCAGGACAGATTGGGTTCTATAGCCTTGGTCGGCAACCAGTCTACCGCAGAAAGCAATGGCAACCTACTGCGGGATAATCTTCTGCCCAGTCAGTCATGTCTCTTTCGAGACATGATCACCCAAGCGTGTATCACGTATGGCACTTAACTGACTGACCCTATAATAGTCGATGTCCAAAAATATAAAATAAACAGTAAATGTAGCAGCTGAGCACAACACTGAGGAGTAAAACATTCTCGACGCTAAATAAATAAGCATCATCTTGTACAATGCAATAATTTTCCCGAAATACACGTTTTGCTGTCTTTGTTACGCAGTCACTTATTCAAATGCAGGCACTACGCTCTGATGTTATTAATAGAGAGGTTAACCCAAATAACTATTACTTCTGAATAATGTTTTTGGTCGTTACTTGGTGTCGCATACAAAATCTGACATTTAATAACCCAAATGTAAATTTTAATACCGCAAAAGCCAAATAACTCCACTTTAACTACCATATAGAAACTTTTCTATCCGCCATCAGCATGCTTGTTGCAAATCTCCTGGAGAGCAACACACTGCACCTCCTTAGCCTAACTCTCACAAATGACCTCAAATGGAATTACATCGAATCCAGGAAGTTTGTGTTATTGTGTCAAACTAAAACGTTTTTCTCGTCAGAATCCATTTTGCGCATATATAAATCTACCATTCATCCGCACATTAAATACTGTTGCCATATCTAGTCGGGCGCTCTTGCTATTCATCTTGATGTCCTCGTCAAACTCCAAAGAAGGATCTGCAATGTTATCGATCCTAGCTTGGAATTTCAAGTTTAGTCACTTTTTTTACCGACGTGAGATGTCTTTTCTACAAATATTTTCATTTTGCAGCTGCACTGATAAGCTTTTTTCCCCGGTTCCCCAACCACACAACTTTAAGCGTGCTACTAGATTGGCATTTAGGTCTCACCCTTTTACTTTTGAAACTATTAAATGTAACCGCCACTCCTACTCTTAAAGTTTCTTTTCTCGCACTTTGCGCCTGTAGAACTCTCTACCTTTTACTTGGTTTTCCTGATAGCAACAACCTCCAAAAATTTAAATGCAACGTCAATTGCCATCTTCTATCTTTTTGAATTTCATCCATCTTTTATTCTTTCTTTAATATCCGCTGTATCCAGTCTTTTCGCTCATTGCGCAATAGTGGCGGTTCCGCCTTGCTTGGGGTGAAATGATTAAAGAAAAGATGGCTTGGAGAATTTAATATTCACACGTATAACAAAAGCATAGTATAGTAGGGTCAGTTGGGTACTATCTGTGAGGAAAGGGTCATCATTGCGGAGCTTCCGGTGTGAATGGCATACCGTCATAAGGCTCTTCCTTTCACAGACATTGCCCAAGGGACCGTATTTTACTGTACAGTCGACAAAAGAAATTTTAAAAAAATTTATTGCAAGCGCAAAATTAAGAATATAAAATGGCGAAAATTTCAAAGTGTTTGGCTGTCAATCTGAGGAGAGTGCAGTAGATTCGGAGGAGTAGAATTGTCGTCTGCATTTGGTTGGTCTAACTGTGAATGGGTGAGACCCAGTTGCCAGTCTGGTTGCACGAGTAAACGCAGAGGCACAAGTTTGTTGGAGCAGAAGCCATGAAAGCATTTATAAAACTGGCAAAGGGAAGCCACATCCCGTCTGTGGGGAGGTGGCTGGAGTCAAGCCGCCAAGTCGGTACTTATTACATTACTGATTCTCCAGTGGAGCCTGTCAAGAACAATGAGATGAACAGCAAGGGCGCCTGACCATATATGACAGCAGTACACCATGCACGGACGAATGGATGATTTGTATATATGCAGTATGGATTCAGGCGGGAAGAACATCCTGGCCCGACACAGTGACCCAACCTTACCAGCAGTGGATTTAGCTATTGACTCAATGTAGTGGTTCCACTTGAGATCGGAATAGAGGATAAGGCCAAAGAGGCGAAGTGTATTGCTCTCGGGAAGACTCGCTTGATCTATGCTTATGGAAGGCAGGAGAGGTTGCCTGTGATGATTGGCAGCTCTAGAAGATTAGAATTACTGACTTTCAACATATACAAGAAAGTAGGCGTTCATACAAGGTGTGAAAATTTGCTACAATCTACTCAAGAAACACAGATTCAATTGAATGTATCTTTACAATTTTTCTTTTGTTTAGTACAATTTTATTTATTAAAATCTTTGATATCTTTCTATATTTTCTATTTACATTGTTTAGACTGTTGTCCTCTTTTTGTTTTCATATTCCCGACGTTTCGGCCGTTGTACGCTCCGGTTCTCTTCAAGAGATTAGAGTTTTGAACAGAACCTTTTATTTCGTTCACCGGGTGGGTTGTTCTAGTTCCATAGTCATGCCTCTTCCAGATGTCTCAGTATCCGTCATCTTCCTTGAGTTAAAGTTATGAGTTCAATACTTGCAGCCAGGGATTGAACTCACAACTCTTTGGATCAAGTCAGAGGATTCAACCAACGCTTTTTCCCATTGGGATTTTATAAGTGTGGGACAAAAATGGTTTGAGCTTCTTAGAATAATACGAGCATCATAGCTCGGAACATTTTAATTTCTTCAGCGGATAAAACAAATACGTTTAAATTCGCTGCAGACACTTAAATTATAATATATATATATATATATATATATATATATATATATATATAAGATAATCTGTGAGTCTGTGTGTGTAACTGTTCCCTATGCACACCTACATTTTTTAATTTTTTTTTTTTTTTAAATTACGGGGGAAAATATTCACATTTTTTGTTGACCAAATGAATTTTTAAAACGTCGGAATAAAAATTAAATATAAAGGTTATTTTTTTTTTTTAATAAAAACATATTTTAGTTGCGTTTGACACGTGTGATTTGATTTCTGTGACGTAATTCGGCAACCATCTTGGATCTTAGATGTTTTACGGAGCAAATGTAAACAATCATGTCCATTGGCCAAAAAGTGTGAAAGGGAAAATTGTTGAACTTAAACTAAAAAAGTATGTGTCGACCTGGCTTCCCTGTAGACATGTGTTCCTAGAAAGTTTGAATGATGTAGCTTAAAAAATGTAGGCGTGCATAGGGAACAGTCACACACAGACTCACAGATTGCCTTTTATATATATAGATTATTTTAGTCAGTAATAGCAGCTCTTGTAGATTTAAGCATACATATGTTTCCAGGCATGCTGCAGTCAAGCAGTTATAGATTTTTGCCGTAAATGAGTTTACCTTGCTTTTAGAAACTGTCTGACCAGTCGTTCTGTGTATTAGAGCCAGTTTGCCGTCTTGCGCATGCGTGTTTATAATTAAATTTGTATCGTTCATTATTTTGATGCTTTTCTCCTGTATGAATCTTGCTTATCTTTGCGGTGTTTTGGTAAACGCCCGAAAGCGAATGATTTTTTGAATGCCACAGTGATTAGCCGACTGCATGACCCACAGCCAATTAATTTCTGACAAACGCCGAGGCAAGAGTTTTACATGATTAATGACGTGTACGCTGTGACGGACTTCTTTAAAACCTAACTCAGAGCAAGTGGGTTTTAAACACTTTGTGCCTTTCTCTCAGCCACGAGTTAAGAAATGTATTTCAAATCATAGTTTTAATACGATATTTGTTATAGTAAACGGAAGGATCGGAATTGTTGCCGTAAAGTGGGGTATGAGTAATGTTTTTATCATTACTAGTATTTCTGTCAATATTTCTGAGATGAGGTAGTATTTACAGTATTTGCATTATTCGGTCTATTGTCCTCATCTTGGTTGTCATTTGTACGACGTTTCGGCCGTTGTACGCTCCGGCGTTCTTCAGGTGCTAGGAATTTCGAATCAAACCCTTTAGTACAATTCATGTGTCTTTTACGGACACATGGCCCAGTGGATATAGACCTTGGTTAGTTCCTATGACTTGACCCAAAGAGTTCTGAGTTCAATACCAGGCTACAGCAGTGGTGAACAAGTAATTTACAGGGCTAGAGGGAGATTACTCATGTCTTTCAGAAGAGGCAAGGAATAGAGTTCATATAACCCAGTAATTCTAATAAAAGGTTCGGTTCAAATTTCCTAGCATCTGAAGAAGGCCGGAGCGTACAACGGCCGAAACGTCGTACAAATGGCAACAAAGATATGGACAATAGTCCGAATAATGTAGAAACTAGTATTTTTATTTGATTTTATAATTTACTATAATGTTGAATCATAAATAATTTCTGTTGTTCTTCACTCAAATATTTTTGCAACACGATAACGCATGTTGAAGTTTTCAGATTATTTCATATTGCTGAAGTTATCGCTAACATTTTTACAAATTTTACCCACATCTTGTTTTAATATTGACAGTGGCTATTACTGCGCATTATAAATTTGCAGAATTACTTTTATACAAAAACTTAAAGAAAAAATATGCAAAAAACAATATTGCATTTTCATTAAATAAGTATTTGTTATTTTAATCATTAAATTTAATTTCGATTGGTCAATCAATGTAGGCTATTTCAGAGAAGGAGAAAAAGTGATTCTTCCATTCGGTATTTATAGCGAAGAAAACGGCGACTTACTTCGTCAAACCAAGCGACAGCGCGTCGCGTTAATACTACGACGGAAAATGCGGCGAAAAAGAAAATTTCAGACCCAAAACAAGTCCGCCGCAGGAGTCGCTATGGGAGTGTATGCAAATCTTTGGCGTCCTCTCTGTGTTGTCGGCCAATGGAAAAAAATTGATCGGCTGATAAAAGCAGTCGTTCTCGAAGCGAAGAGGAGGTTTAACTGGTTAGGTGGATAGCAGTTGGCGATATTGTACCGGCGAGTTGAATTGTCAGCATTTTTCTTTTTCTGGCCCGATATTCGAGTAATTTGCGAGAGAATTTTTCCTACAGTATTCTTTTCAAACGTCGGGGTTCGCTAGTGTAGAAGTAGGGTGCGTGTTCTTTGGACGTTTGGGTTCACTTGCGAAGAGGTAGGGAGATGGGTGAATGTTTATTGAATTGGCTTTGTGTGAAACATCACCAAACTCCCTACAAAGTAGGATTTTTCGCTATCATCAGAAGATTGTAGACTGAAATGTGTGGATTTATGGAAGAATAAATGTATACCTTTTGGATGTTTTAATATAAATGTATTGATGGAAAGAATGATATATTAATTGATAGAAGTTAAACGTTCCAAAAGAAATAGTATTAAGAGGTTAAGGGTATCAAGAGAGTTCGTAGTAGTGAGTTTATGTGTACGTAGGCAGGAATGTATGTGTGAGCGTTATCTTTCAGCAGGAGTGTCTTTGACGTTATCGCTCACGGTGAATGGAGAAAAGGCAGGTGGTGAGTGTTGAACGATGAAAAAGAAGGAGGTGAGAAAGAAAGATATAGACAATGATAATGACGTTTGTCAAGGGTACGTGTTAATTCCTCGTCATCTCCTAATTCTCTGACTCGACGGTCGTCCTTACTCGTCTTTTATTTCGTTTGGAAATTAACTCCCGCATCGAGGTGTGAAATTTCGCGAGCTTTGTGTGTGTTAAGCAAGGTTAAATTTCGTTTATTTCTAACGATAAGTCAGATTTGAATTTTAAATGTAGAACTTGTATATATATATATATATATATATATATATATATATATATATATATATTAAGGCTAGATGGAATAACTATAAGTCTACATTTAAACTAGAAAACTTAAGAAATTGTACAAAATTAACTAGTCGCGTGTGGAAATTGAAATTTAAATATTGAAATGATCTCGACAAAACGTGGAGTATGATAAAAACAGCTAAGCCTTATAACAGTAGTAAAATATGTAGACGGTGCCAGGAAGAATAGTTAGCTATTATGTTATTCCCAAACAAAAATTAATTAGAAAGTAAAATAACATAAATTATGACCACGTGTAAATACACCAACAAATACCTATTAGGCTCATACAACCTTGAATGAAAACGTTCAAATTTTCTTTATTAGATTTTAAACAGTCTTCATTTTTACTTTTAATTTTCTTTTGTTATATATCTATTCAAATAAGTGATTTAGTCTAACATCGCAGAAGGTATATTTCTTTTCATCTAGATCATCTTTTAAAATTCCTGTCTTGGTCTGGCTGATAAGTTTCAGCACTGACTTTGTCAGGAGACGAATCAATTGTGTCTTTTGCATCGATTTATTCTACGGTTCTGTAGGACAACAGAAGTAATCGATTCTTTCAATGAGACTAAAATCACACCGACGTCGACTGTTTATGATAGCAAGTCGTCCAAAAGTTTATATTTCTCAACGTTGAGGGTCCTTTTATTATACATTATTTTGCCAAATCCAAGCACAACTTTGTTACTTGTTAGTAACTTTCAGCCTTTTCATTATATTCTACAGCATAGGTTCCCAACCTTTTTGCTGCGATTACCCCCAAATACAATTTCACTATTATCCATTACCCCAATGAACAAATACACGTAATATAGGAAAAGAAGTAATTATATTTTCATACATCAAAAGCAGATAAAGTTAATGGAAATTATTCAATATAATAGTACCAATCTATAATATATATATATATATATATATATATATATATATAGTATGTGTGTGTGTGTGTGTGTGTGTGTGTGTGTGTGTGTGTGTGTGTGGCATGGAGTAATGGATAACAGCTTGGATGTAGGCATAGGTTACCCCAATGAATAAATACCCGTAATATAGGAAAAGAAGTAATTATATTTTCATACATCAAAAGCAGACAAAGTTAATGAAAATTATTCAACAAAATCTATAATAATCTATAATCAAAGGTATAGTAACTGTAGGGTTTGATACATTCACACACACACACACACATACACACACACACACACACACACACACATGGTCATTCAGCGTTCACGTGATAATCTTAGTTTCCGCGTAAACGCATGCCAATAAAAACGGGGAACGTCACGTGGTACTAGTTAGGATCTTGTCCCGGTCAAGAGCAGACATGTTTCCCTAACTCACACAAATACACGCGCACTAATTGCGGGTAGCAATTAATGGCGCAAATTTTTATTTTTCACCAGCATGCACACACCAACACTAAAAAACTCCAATTGGAAATAGACAATAACACTATGCACATTAACTTTCATTCAAACTGGACTTTACATAAAATAACTTTCTACCGAACATTTTACGTTTCTGTCCAGACAAAGGGAAAGAACTTTTCTTTCCTTACTTTTATGCACGCATTCAATCCTATGCAACCTTTGTTAATATATTGTTTTTCTGGTTACTTTCGCCTTTTCGTCTTTCTTATTTCCTGCTTTATTTCATGACACAAGTTACGTCGAGTCGACTCGTAAATATAAATTAGTAATGGACCCATCGTCTTCTACAGTAACCGTAACCTAGCCGTGTTTCTTAATGTGAGTGTTGAGCTTGTATTGCCAGTGCCAGTTTATTTATTCTTGGCATTGTAACTGAAAGGGCTATTCGGGTATCGTTTGCTACGTTGAGTCTGCTACGTTTCTTGATCTTCATTCCAAGAACAGTAGAAAAAGCTTGTTCACATAGATAAATTATTAAAAATCCTATGAGAATTTGTACTGCTCTAGAGGCTACTGTTGGTATAACCTGCAGACGAGAGATCCAAAAGGTATCTAGACCAGACTTGGTCTTAAACAAAAGCTTCCATTCATTGTTCATACTGAATGTGAGAACTTCTTCTTTTGCTGGATAGTCCTCATCAGGAATGATATCTTCACTCACAAGATATGGATTTCTTATTCATTTATTGTTGGAATTATTCAAGTTTGGAAAGTACTTACGTAAGTTTTCCAAGAGGCTTGAAAGAAAGATACTTTAAGAGAGATTGAGGTAAGGGGAATTCTTCCTTGAAATGCTATCTCGTTAATAATTTGGCACAGTGTGAAATTATAAGCTGATTGCCTCGTCCCAAACCAAAAATCTATATCCCAAAAATATGGGATCATTACTCCACTGGGGTAATTTATCCCAGGGTTGGGAACCATTGAACAGTGAGAGATTCGGCAGCTGCATTTTCAAATTTTCATCTATTGTATGTCACAATTGTTAACCTTCAGTTAATTCTGAACGCAGTTGTTTTTTATACTTGTCTCTGGACTAATCTAGACAAATCTTGCGATAGTAACTCAAAGGCTACAGTCGCTTTCTACTTGTTTTTTTTAACAGCTTGTTCTCAATATAAACTGAAATGTAATATTTTTAAAAGTCTTTAGATCAGAATGATATCAAACGTAACGGCGACAGCTGCCGTTTTTCAGATTTGGCTACGCGTAACGAATTGGACATGATTTTCAAGCTAAGAACTATTACATTTCGAAATTATTTTTATTTAGCTATTATTATCCCAAGTTCACCCCTCTTATTTTAAAACACGTTGCAACTTAAAATATTCAGATTTACTAGTACAGGTGAAGGATGTAGAGAATACCATGGACGGAACATGTAAGCAACGAGGCTGTTTAAAAAAAAACTAAAAACAAAGAAAACCACTCTTAAAATTAGAATCTAAAAGAGGAAGCTGAAGTTTTCTGAATGGCCCGTGACAGGGTTTAAATAAAAAAACAAATGACAAGATTTATTTATGTACAGATTTTTCGACTGGATTGAATGACTGCCTCCTCCCACGCCTATATCCCCTACCAAATCCAGAGTATATATTTGCCAAGTTAATTAGTGTTTTTTTGTTTTTTTCAAAATCGGATGAGGAAGCCAGAAATATCTCATTATATATACACATAAAGGACTTTACAAGTTTAAAAGTGTAAAAGTCGCCTCAGGTATTTTCCAACAAATAATAGATGCTATATTCGCTGAACATTGTCGCTTACATTGATGACTTACTTATTAAGAATGTTACGAAAATAGAGCAAAGTAAAACTAATTCAACAAGTATTTAAGAGACTACATGATTAAGGGTTCAAAATCAGTGAACAGAAATGTCAGTTTTTTATGAACATGATTAAATATTTAGGTTAGATAATCGACGAAGAAAGAAAAAGACCAGATTTTGCGGGAGCAAGTGCTATTAAAGAAATGCCTTCCAAAACAAGTTAAGTGACCTTACAGCATTCTTCCTCTTCTTCTTTGTGTCCTGTCCTTTCAGGACGTAAGCGATCATGGCTTTCCACGTCTCCCTATCCCTGGTGGCTCTTAGCACGCCTTCTCCTGATACACCATGCAACTCTTGTTCAGTAATCCACCTGATCAAGCCCTTCCAATATGCTTTCCCCTGTCTCTTTTTTCCCTCTATCTGGCCTGTTAGTATCAGGTTCTCCAAGTCCTCTTTCCTCATTGCATGTCCCAGGAACTTCAGCTGTCTTTTCCTGGTGCTCAGTATTAATTTTCTTTTCGTTTCCATCATTTCTAAGGCCTCATCATTACTCACATGCTCGATCCATGATATTCGCAGCATCCTTCTGTAGAACCACATTTCAGTTGTTTTAATTTTTCCATTGTCTTTGATGATATTTTCCTGCCATATTGAAGAACTGACATCACATACCAATCCAGTACTCTCTTCTTTGTTTTTAGCGAAATTGTCCTGTTTCTTAATACTTTACTCAACTTCATTCGCCATGCCAATTCGCCTTCGGATCTCTGTGTCGCACTTTCCGTCTTCAGTTATAACACTTCCCAGGTACTTAAATTTTTGTACCTGCTTGATTTTAGTATCCCCCAACTGTATTTGGCATTTTGGGCTGCCCTTTTTCCTGATGACCATGCATTCGATTTTCTTGTCGTTTATTTATAGTCAATACTTGTCACTCTCTGCAGCTACCTTCTGTAGGAAGTCTTTTAGATGACTTTCTGTGTCTGCTATCAGCACTGTGTCATCTTCTTACCTTAGGTTGTTTAAATTGTGGCCTCCGATGACGAATCCAGGCATAACTTCTAGAGTTCTTAAAATATTCTCGCTGTACAAGTTGAATAGATCCGGTGAAAAGACACATCCTTGTCTTACGCCCCTTTCAATATTTGTATATCTGCTGAATTCGTTACCTGTCCGTATATTATATTTTACTAATTCTTTGCATTAGTAAAATATAATATTCATGTGCCAGATATACACAAATTCAGAGTATCTCTGAATAATTTACTTAACAGGGATACGACATGTAATTGGTCGGTGGAATGTCAAAAAGCTTTCGAAGGAACTAAAAAAACTACTAAATTCAGAGTTATACCTGACACATTACCACCCGCAGCTACAAATAATAGCAGCGTCAAATGCAAATGAATACAACAGTGGCGTGGTAATTTTTCATATATTCGAAGACGTTACAGTGAAAGCACTCGGCCACGCTTCAAGAAGTTAGGCAATGCGAAATATGCTACAGTCAACGGGAAAAGTAAGCGCTTGCTATAATTTTTGCCGTAAAGAAATTCTACAAGATGATATTAGAAAGAAAATTCCCATTGCTAACTGATCATTGTCCATTATTAAGTTTATTGGGCTTTGAGAAAGGGATTCCCACTGATACTGAAAACTGTCGAGAGTTAATTCGATCTATCAGAGTGAGTTGGTTTGCAAAAGAAAATGTCCTTCCTTTGCGATCCTCTCCGCTTAGGTCAGGTAACAAAATAGATCACTATCAAAAAAAAAAAAAAATGGCTACCACTACTAACGATGGGAAGGTCTTTTATCTTGTAACCTCCACCTTCCCCTCATCCACTCCGAAAAGGTAGCTATAAATGCGGAGATAAATGGGGCACTCGCGTCTTAGAACCCCCCAAACTACAGACACGGTTGCCTCATCCTGGAAAGTTCTCATTACTTCCGACATAACAGAAAACAGCTTTGGACAACGGTTTTGTTGAACTATGATTTCAAGATGGAATTTCTTTCCCCTAAAAAATGGGAAACGCAGATCGTTTGTCCAGGTTGGCACCTTTAATTTTTGTCTCCGATTCGTTTAACTCCTTATTCCCAATCCGTTAGGTGAACAGAGATGTTAGTTTCCTGGTGGGTGCAGGACAGTTTTTGTTCTTCGAGTGTTATTTTTTTTTTTTCGTGTTTGTTGTAGAGTCTGGATGATTGTGTAATTGTGTGCCTGGTTGGTGGAATAATTGTTTTTAATTCTGCATAAATTTCGTCCAGTCAACTGATATTTCTGCCATAATCAAGGTTTGGAGATATAACTAACAAGATTTTGTTTAGTACCTTTCATAAACAATTATGCATAATGTAAATATTGATCAGGGTTTTCATTTTGAAAAAGTTATTAATTTATTCCGCGCTCCCTACACTTCTAAATACGAGGCTAGCTGGGACTTCAAAGTTTTTAAGGTATGATGGTGTTTGTATTAAGAATGATAAGTCTGAATATGATGTTAATTTATTATGGGTCATTGATTGAGTCTAGCTAAATTTTTAAGATAAATGGGAACATACCTTCCGCATCCACACTTTTGGCCTTGTTCCATTTTTTTTTTTTTTTTTGTATTTATACGGACATATCACTGTTAGACTGTTAGTGGATAGTTACGAGATATCTACAAGACTGCGAGCCGTAAGCGTACTTTCCAGATTTCAGTAACATTACATTGATTTCGAGCGATATTATATTTATTGATTTTATCTTCGTTGAACGCAACGGAGACATCACAGATAGATAGATAGATAGATAGATATATAGATAGATAGATAGATAGATAGATAGATAGATAGATAGATAGATAGATATGAATATACAGAAACTAATAGATAGATAGATAGATAGATAGATAGATAGATAGATAGATAGATAGATATGAACACACTGACATAGATAGATAGATAGATAGATAGATAGACAGATAGATAGATAGATAGATATGAATATAAAGAAACTAATAGATAGATAGATAGATAGATAGATAGATAGATAGATAGATATGAACACACTGACATAGATAGATAGATAGATAGATAGATAGATAGATAGATAGATAGATAGATATGAATATACAGAAACTAATAGATAGATAGATAGATAGATAGATAGATAGATAGATAGATAGATAGATATGAATATACAGAAACTAATATATAGATAGATAGATAGATAGATAGATAGATAGATAGATAGATAGATAGATAGATAGATATGAACACACTGACATAGATAGATAGATAGATAGATAGATAGATAGATAGATAGACAGATAGATAGATAGATAGATATGAATATACAGAAACTAATAGAATAGATAGATAGATAGATAGATAGATAGATAGATAGATAGATAGATAGATAGATAGATAGATAGATATGAATATACAGAAACGAATAGATAGATAGATAGATAGATAGATAGATAGATAGATAGATATGAACACACTGACATAGATAGATAGATAGATAGATAGATAGATAGATAGATAGATAGATAGATAGATAGATATGAATATACAGAAACTAATAGATAGATAGATAGATAGATAGATAGATAGATAGATAGATAGATAGATAGATAGATATGAACACACTGACATAGATAGATAGATAGATAGATAGGTAGATAGATAGATAGATAGATAGATAGATAGATAGATAGATATGAATATACAGAAACTAATAGATAGATAGATAGATAGATAGATAGATAGATAGATAGATAGATAGATATGAATATACAGAAACTAATAGATAGATAGATAGATAGATAGATAGATAGATATGAATATACAGAAACTAATAGATAGATAGATAGATAGATAGATAGATAGATAGATAGATAGATATGAATATACAGAAACTAATAGAATAGATAGATAGATAGATAGATAGATAGATAGATATGAACACACTGACATAGATAGATAGATAGATAGATAGATAGATAGATAGATAGATAGATAGATAGATAGATAGATAGAATATACAGAAACTAATATATATATATATAGATAGATAGATAGATAGATAGATAGATAGATAGATAGATAGATATGAATATACAGAAACTAATAGATAGATAGATAGATAGATAGATAGATAGATAGATAGATAGATATGAATATACAGAAACTAATATATAGATAGATAGATAGATAGATAGATAGATAGATAGATAGATAGATATGAATATACAGAAACTAATAGATAGATAGATAGATAGATAGATAGATAGATAGATAGATAGATAGATAGATAGATATAAAACATTCTGAGACAAAGAAACATGGAGAAAAAATGGTGAAATAATCTTTTGAAGAATTAACGGATTTACTTATAATCCGGGATTACTTCTGATGGCTATGAACATTATATTTCGTCGTTACACGTGTTTGAGCAGATATCTCTGTTCTTGAACGAGTTAGGATGAAGTTCTTACTTGGCCAGGCACTGAAATAAATATATTGGGAACCGCTAATAAATAAGTAAAGACAAATTGATAGCAACCCTTCAACCGTAACTGCAGTAGAAACAATCAAAACACGACGTGCAGCAGCAACAGCCAAACCATGATCAGCAGAAATTAACAGCAGCCAGTTTAGATTTAAGGCTCCAAGTTCTTACTGGACAATGGCATAGTGGATTAAAACGGTCGTGAATTTGGTGTCAGTGATTGTGCCAGAAGACGGCAAGAGAAAATGAGAAGAAAGAACTAAGCATAAACTTCAAGCACACTGAATGCATAGTCATCAGCAAATAGAAAATCTCAAAATACTGCCTGAAGGCCGGGGAAACCAAAATAATTGGTTTGGTTGTTTTGTTTTTATGGCATATCAACCTCGGCGGGTCATTTATTGCCAACTAAATTTTATTTATATATTACAGGTTATACTTTTTTCTTTCAACAATTTATTGTTGATTTTTTGTTGTTGTTTTTTTTATATAAATTTTTGTGTGTAGCAATACATTTTTCTTTTCGAGTATCAAGATTCATTGGGATTTGTTTTTAAGGTCAGGGTCACCAAGTCCTACCCTTATTATTTAACCCATAACTGGAGGGAAGGGACGGATTAATACCTTTCCCATGGGTACCAGTGCTTAAGTGAATGCAGGGTATTCAACTGGAATTCGAACTCGGCTCACCGATTTCTCTTTCCGAGCCGATATCCACTGCACCACAGCGCACATACGTCACTAAACGCTTACAGCACCTGGTATTCCCAAGCAGTCACCCATCTAAGTACTGACCAGGATCAACGTTGCTTAACTTCGGTGATCGAGCGAGAACCGGTGTATTCAACGTGATATGGCCGTAAGCAAACCAAAATGAAATAGATACCGAAATTGAAATACTTGGGAATCGTTCTGTGTGACTTTGAAATCTGAAGACGCATTTTCATGAACAAGGACGCATTTAAACGGTTAACCAGAGTCAGTCAGTTAAGTGCCATACGTGATACACGCTTGGGCGATCATGTCACGAAAGAAAGATCGCTGACTGGGCAGAAGATTATCCCGCAGTAGGTTGCCATTGCTTTCTGTGGTTGACTGGTTGCCGACCAAGACCATAGAACCCAATCTGTCCTGTTATTTAACCCATAACTGGAAGGAATAGACGGATTACTACCTTTCCCAAGGGTATTTGCGCGTAAGTGAATACAATGAATTCAACTGGAATTCGAACTCGGCTCCCCGGTTTCTCGTTCGGAGCCGATATCCACTGTACCACAACGCAGTATTGAGACAAAAGATCTCATTGGAAACAAAGAGTGCCTGAGTGCTTTCTTATATCTATACTTCTATATGAAAGAAAATGTAGGACGATCTTTTCAAGGATGAAGGAGAGGCACGAAACAAAAGAAATGTGGTTGATGTTGAGGATGCCATGAACCGAGCACGTGAACAAGGACAAGGTTTTGAGGGGAATGCAAACAAGAAAAAACATACTTAACATCGAAAAGAGACAACTGAGGTTCCTAAATACGTAATGAGGAAGGAGTGTTTGGTGAATCTAATACTCACAGGATGGATAGATGGAAAGGGAAAGCATACTTGATAAGCTTTAGCAAATGGATGGTAGATCGGGGTTTGAGAGGAATGCCACGAGGAAAGATATTAAAAAGAGCGACATGAAACAGGGACAAGTAGATGACCATGCTCGCCTACGTTCTGAAGGGACACGGCACATAAAGAAGATGATAATGCCTGGGACGTGCAGTGTGTATTTGGACCCAGAAAACAGAAAATCAGTCCTAAAAATATGAATTAGGTTATAACCCCAGACATGGGCACATGGACATTCTAGATTTTAAAAAAGGTTAATTCATAATTTCCTGAGGAACAAAGATAAAGAAAATTGTCCGAATGTAAATAGTACAGCCAGTCAATTAAGTGCCATACGTGATACACGCTTTGGGCGATCATATCTAGAAAGAGACATGACTGACTGGGCAGAAAATTATCCCGCAGTAGGTTGCTATTGCTTTCTGTGGTAGTATGGTTGCCAGCCAAGGTTATAGAGCCCAATCTGTCCTGTTATTCGGCATATAGCTAGAGGGGGAATAAATGTATTATATTATTAAGAAGTAATTAGTGGGGGATCAGTTTAGTACTTCATAACAATAGAAAACCGATCCCCCACTTAATCACCAATAGAAGCCTTAATCATGTTTCTAACTATTATATTCAGTCAGTTAAGTGCCATACGTGATACACGCTTTGTTGCCATTGCTTTCTGTGGTAGGCTGGTTGCCGATCAAGGCTCTAGAATCCAATCTGTCCTGTTATTTAATTCATAACTAGAGAGAAGATACGGATTAATACCTTTCCCAAGGGTATTTGTGCGCAAGTGAATGCAAGGAATTCAACATGAATTCGAACTTGGCTCCCCGATTTGTCGTTCTGAGTCGATATCCACTGCACCACAACGCACATCCGTAAATAGTACAAATATTGATAACTCCCCAAATCAGAAACTCAGACAGAGGGTATAATCTTTGTTTACCTGGGTTTTAGTGTTTTTAATAAAGTTGATGTGCCCTACTGCATGATTCTTAAATATGGAGGACGCAGGTTCGAATTCTATTGAAGGGCAAATTAATTTTTTATCAAACAATACTGTTTTAAAATCGATATATCTAATCAAACACGTGTATCCACTAAATTTAACATTTAGTAATGATTGATAGATAGATAGATAGATAGATAGATAGATAGATAGATAGATAGATAGATAGATAGATATGATCAGACGGACACATAGATAGAGAGATAGATGTGAATAGACTGCGATAGATAGATATGATCAGACGGACACATAGATAGAGAGATAGATGTGAATAGACTGCGATAGATAGATATGATCAGACGGACACATAGATAGAGAGATAGATGTGAATAGACTGCGATAGATAGATATGATCAGACGGACACATAGATAGAGAGATAGATGTGAATAGACTGCGATAGATAGATATGATCAGACGGACACATAGATAGAGAGATAGATGTGAATAGACTGCGATAGATAGATATGATCAGACGGACACATAGATAGAGAGATAGATGTGAATAGACTGCGATAGATAGATATGATCAGACGGACACATAGATAGAGAGATAGATGTGAATAGACTGCGATAGATAGATATGATCAGACGGACACATAGATAGAGAGATAGATGTGAATAGACTGCGATAGATAGATTGGTTGATTAAACAGACGAAGATTGCATAAATGTATTCATATTTGATAATTATTTGTTCAAAAACTGCAATGATGTACTAAATTTGTTCTTTAGTCAAAGCAAAAAAAAACGCCTGTAATTACAACTGAAAATATGAAATTTTATGATGAAAAATAATTAATGACTTGCAAGAGCAGCCAACCGCTTTCATTAATACAATACAACTCTTCTTTTGTTTTTGTTTATATTTCGTTTTTCGGTAATTTTCGGTATTTATTGCAGAATGTTATTTTTCGTTTAAGAACTTACTGATCAATTCGCATATATATATATATATATATATATATATATATATATATATGTGTGTGTGTGTGTGTGTGTGTGTGTGTGTGTGTGACATTCATCGGTCTTGGGACATGGATCTGCAGATTTTTTTTAATAAAAGATCGGCAGTTTCCCATGCAGCGCGTCTCCCCTTTCCATACGACCGATGTTGACCAAGAGAAAGACAACTGTCAATACAGTTTGCCACCTGTGTTGCTTAAGAAAAAAACGACAACTCTGAATTCAGAGATAGATAGATAGATAGATAGATAGATAGATAGATAGATAGATAGATAGATATGAATATACAGGAACAGATAGATAGATAGATAGATAGATAGATAGATAGATAGATAGATAGATAGATAGAATATACAGGAACAGACAGATAGATAGATAGATAGATAGATAGATAGATAGATAGATATTTTTTATCGTCAGATTTACGACTAAGAAATGAGTAGAGAAGAAAATTTCCGCATTGTTTTAAAAACTTTCTTTGTCTCTTTATTTGAAAACCACATGGGTTATATGTCAGCAACGTATAAACGTCTATGAATGAGGACATATATATATATATATATATATTATACATGCATTTAAGGATACATGCTTTGAAACTGTATTTAGTTTAATAACTAGCGCTGAACATTCACCTATCATGCTGAAAGAGACTTGAACGGTTATTGGGACTCAAACTCTCTACAGACCTCAAGTGGAACTAATATTTATAGAGGAATTAACGTGCGAAATATGACTTTACAACTTGAAATAGTCAGTACTTAGATGGGTGACCGCTTGGGAATACCAGGTGCTGTAAGCGTGTAGTGACGGATGTGCGTGCTTACGGCCATATCACGTTGAAAACACCGGTTCTCGCTCGATCACCGAAGTTAAGCAACGTTGAGCCTGGTCAGTACTTAGATAGGTGACCGCTTGGGAATACCAGGTGCTGTAAGCATTTAGTGACGGATGTGCGTGCTTACGGCCATATCACGTTGAAAACACCGGTTCTCGCTCGATCACCGAAGTTAAGCAACATTGATCCTAGTCAGTACTTAGATGGGTGACCGCTTGGGAATACCAGGTGCTGTAAGCGTTTAGTGACGGATGTGCGCTGTGGTGCAGTGGATATCGGCTCGGAAAGAGAAATCGGTGAGCCGAGTTCGAATTCCAGTTGAATACCCTGCATTCACTTAAGCACTGGTACCCATGGGAAAGGTATTAATCCGTCCCTTCCCTCCAGTTATGGGCTAAATAACAGGATAGGACTTGGGGACCCTGCCCTTAAAAACAAATCCCAATGAATCTTGATACTCGAAAAGAAAAAAGTATTACTAGACACAAAACCTATATAAAAACAATAAACTGTTGAAAGAAAAAGGTATTACCAGCAATAAATAAATAAAATTTAGTTGGCAATAAATGACCCGCCGAGGTTGATATGCCATAAAAACAAAACAACCAACCAACAACAAACTGAAATAAATTGTATTTTCAGTATTTGATTTCCTTCAAGTTGATAGAAACAAATTACAAACATCTTTGCGAAATAAAGTCCCTCAAAAATATTTTGATTTTGTTATTTACGACATAGAATAAATTTCGTTAGTATGATAGATGAAACGAAATGTGTCTACATAATGAGAGTGTCACATATTTACGTCGTTTTATGAATGCGTGTAATTTTTTATCAGAAGCAGTAAGCAGACAGGAAAGGTTTTTAA